>OMKY01213506.1:0-13035 GCA_900302395.1 Bregmaceros cantori | reverse complement strand
ACCTGCCACCAGTGTCATGGAAAGTCCCGCTGGCCGGGGACTTGCTGCGCGTGACATTGAAATGTGCCAGGCATGACTTAATCTATCCTACGGTCAGCAGAAACAAAATACGGGATAAAGCACACCCCCTTTTTGCTTATTAGGGAGACTCTCGTTTGAGGGTCTCCGTGACTCCTCCCACTGTCTCAGATTGGTAGGACGACTTTCAGCTTGATATGGAAAAGTCTGCTAATTTCAGACATCAAGTCCCGCCTCTCTGAGCCTTGCGAAGATATATCAGGGGGGACCCACGGCTGGTCCCCAGAGTTTGTACGGACGCAGGAATGCTGTCGAATCATGATCATAATGTCCCATCCTCCGCATGCTGTCCACATTGCTGAAGATTGCTGAAGATTGCTGTGTACAAGAAAATAAAGCCTTCAACGATTCCTGCTACCCCTGGCCTTCGACCCCTGTCTTCTGGCATGCTGTCTATATTGATCTAACAAAATGATCAATAAGCCCCTTATCTCAATAAATGTCATCAAATTATTAATATGTTTAAAATATTTTTATTACATTCATGGTGGTTTCAAGTTAAAACAGTAAAACGAAGAATAGATGATCTTTTTACGACCACCAGGTGACTGATTATCTCGCTAGTGATTCAAAAGAACTGAAAACGTTTTGGTCACGCGAACAACACATCACTGCCACACACGTATACACACACAACCGTCTCCCCCAGCAGTAGGACTGGGAGAGACGGTTGTGTGTGTGTGTGTGTGTGTGTGTGTATGTGTGTTGGAGGAGTGTTGAAGCGGATGGGCACCCGCTGGAGCATTGAACGGCGTTGGAACAGTGAACGCATTTGCTTCAACGTTCACCCGCCGTATCGCGAGCCTCAGTTGGACTATGATTGTCATTTCAGACCGCTTGGGGCCCCGTCGGATCCGGGATGGGTTCGCTGTTTGCAGCATGAAGTCCGACTAGTCGCCATACGGCGGGTGATTGAAGGGGGTGCCGAAAAATGTTCGAAATACAATGGATGGTGCACATCTCGAAAGGAGCTTTCTCGTGCAATAGTTGCACACAAACACAAAAATGTGCACATACATACGTGCGTGTGTACTAATTAATGGTTATTCGTTGAAATACTTTGAAGCGGTTCCACATTTGTACTGTAAGGGGCGATAAGGTTTAGCTTTGAATTTTGTGGTCGATGTGACGTCATACCGACCACAATTTCAAAAGAACCGAAATCTGGGAGGACCTCAAAATGCCCACTGGACGCAAATATTGTGGAGCAACCACAAAACGACCAGAAAAGAGTTTTACATGGTCCATTATTATTTCGCAAGCCTATTCTAAACAAATAAACACTTTTAAAACGTGATTTTTCACCCCGTCTTTAAGGAACGAAAAAAAATGCAAATACCCAATCCTTCAATTGAAATGAGATTATTTTGTTCATTCAACAAAAATATGATTTGGAAAGTGTTTATTTGGGTTTTTACCCTCAATCAGGTTCATTATAGCACAATATTATTTTGCAGAAGGATGTAGCACTTCATGAATTCAACATCCACTCTCATGTAGCTGGTTTGCTCAGGCTCATACCAACTTCGCCTGATGTTATTGCAGCGCATGCGAGTGTGTGTGTGTGTATATATAAAAACGCTATTCACAGTCAATGCAACGCTCATCAATAATATTGTATAGTTGCAGTGTTGATAACAACAATAGAATAGATCAAGAATAGAAATGGCAGGCGGTGCGCGGTGGCAGAGCGGTTAGAGAGTGCGACTCCCAGACCATAGGTCGAGCAGTGCCGCAGGTTCAAATCCCCTGTCCAGCTTTTCTGCAATGTCTCCCCCGACTCTTCATCCCAGTTTCGGATTTAATCCTGTCCCCATCTCTCTCCATAAAGAATGTAAAATGGCGCTTGCGCCCAAAAAAATAACTTGAAAAAAAAAAGAAGAATAGAAATAGCTTCTGTGTGGGTCTATCTCTTGCCAAGTTCTGGTCGGGCTGGTCTGCTGTGTGACTATCAGGGCTGGCCGCTGTCCTGGGGCTGTATGCCTTGTTAACTGATGTACTTGGATAGAGTTGTTGGACTGGCCTGCCATGCACGCACGAGTGCTGGCCAGGTTCCATCGAGCAGTGTTGAGAGGGTGACAGAGAGAAGAAGGCTAGAAGTTAATAAAGCAGTATGATCCTGTACTGACGGAGCGAAAAAGAGAAGTCTCATCTCAAGTCTGCACTGTAACAAGCTGTGCTGGCAGAATGCAGGGTCCTGTGCATAACGCCCCTGGAGTCATCTTCGCTGAAAACCTGAGTCTTCTCTGTCCCGTAAGTAGGGCTGTTAAAGGTCTGGTGCCTTGCAGTGCTACTGTATGTATTTGTTTATTGTTTACAGCCCCTCTAGTTTGCTCTGGCCGCTGTCACAGAAGTTGTTGTTTGTGGGAGTTTGTTATGCTCTCTCCTGGACATGGCCACCCAAAAAAGAATGGATGGGAAGTAGCACGTGCAAGGGAAAACATAGTGAAAATGAGAAGGAGAGTATGCGAGAGAATGGCACCTCTGATTGAATGTTATGTTCTTTTTCTTTATTATTATTATTATTATTATTATTACTAATTAATGTTGAGAGTAATTACTGTATCTGGCCCAAATTCCATGAGTGTATATTGCTTCCATTCTTATTTTAGTTTCATAGATTTATTAACTTTTGTTTTGGACATCCATTCCATTATGGCATATCATTTCAGCCAATCGACATAATTTCATAGGCAATGAGCAGGAATGCATATCATGGTTGTTGCTAGGATGTATGTAAACTTTCTAATGGTAGTATAAAGTGGTAGTGTAAAAAAGTGAAAGAATTTGCTTGCCCGCTACTGAGCTGCTGTTCACTGCAGTGAGGGGGTTTGATCAGTAGATGGGAGTGTTGCCTCATCATCTGTGAGTAGTCTGTTTAAAGTAAGTTTGATGACCAACGCTGTCTTCAGAGCACAGGACGGACTTCAGCCACGCAACTACTATAGACAAGACCACGTGTTGTAACCGCTGCTATGATGCTTTATCAATTAATCTGTTCGGCAAGAAGAGACAATTAATTGTCAAACATGATGTGGGTAAACGTCCTCCTTCTGCACATACAATTGCTTCAAAGATACCCTGTTGCAAGTATTAATATTATTAAATATCAGGTATTGACTTTGTAGCTTCTGGCATTTGTAAAGAATGCCAAAATGAATGTTTCAGTTATTCCCCTACCTTTATTGTGGCCTGTTTCATTATTTCACTCAATTATTTAATGCAATTTTTGTTAAATGATGGTGAGTCCTCAGTTTGCTTTTATAATTAAGTAAAAATAATACAATAGCCTGAAAACTAAGAATGTAATGCAAATCATAATGTTTTAAATCACTCTATTTCTGTGATGGAGGAATACCCATGACTGAAGGTTCAGAGTTTTATGTAAGGCTGCTCCCCACTTGCATATGAGGGTGCTCCCCCAAAAACTTCACTTGCACCGGCTGTATTTGCACATTGCCCTGCCAGTGGAAATAATCTCTCCATGTTCGGCATTGGGAGCAATATACATATATTAAAATACCGTTTGAATCAATAATTTATTATCACAGACTAATATTTGTCAATAGGCATAGCAGGATGTTGCATGTCTGTGGTTTTAAGCGTTTGTATGTGCTCACTTGATCTATCGTGCCATCAAAAACAGTGTCGTCACAGCTTTAGAGGCAGATGATTGGAATCATCAGTGGTCTGTGTTTCAGACTACATATATCTGCACAAATCTGGGTTGGTATTTTGTGATATAAGTTCATTGTCTTGCTCTCCAGAATACCAGACTATTGACTACCACCAGTTCAAAAATAAAAATGTAATCATTCCCACCAGGAATGATTCTTGATTCTGCAATTGAGACAATTGAGACCTGATTCTGCCGGAAGAGATCATTGATTCCGCAGCGTAAACATTTCTGCTGCCTTTAAAAGACATGGATTCCATAATTCCTGTGATTGCTGAAGTATGTTTTGTTCTATTGGTTAGTCACCAACTGTGGATGTCCCTAAAATAGAATAGTTGAGGTGCACAAAACAAAATTCTGTGGAAGGAAACTCTGGAGAAATACTCTTTTGAAAGCAATGCATTGAAATAATGAGCAGTCATGTCTCGACTCTTCACCAGTTATAAACAGCCCATTACTTATGAGTGTGTGTATGTGTAGCTGCATGTGCTTCAAAAAATGGTTTTATCCCCAACATTCCCAGACTAATATGTAGATGTAAATTAGGGCTGCAACGATTAGTCGATTAATCAATGACTAATCGATTATGAAATTAACCAACAACTAATGCAATAATCGATAATCGGCAAGCAATTGAATCATTGTTATTTTCAGCAGTTTTTTGGCTGACACCACCACTTATTGGTTTACACAAATTTGATATTACTTGATAATTTCTGAAAATCAAGAATATGATTAATGATTATTTAACATTATTGATACAAAAAGATGAATATGAAGAAAAACCTCAAAATCTTAAAATCATAAAAATGAATTCTAATGATTTGGTTCTAGCAAACTTTTTGTTCATTTGTTGAATATTGTGTACCAAAATTGACTAAATTTCAATTTGATAAGATTAATTTCTGTGTCGCTGTGAATAGTGAGTTTTTCAGGGCACTAGTACAAGGGAAGCTAACGGCCTTGATGAGTGCAATGCCTTCCTCCTGAAGATCTTTGCATCTGAGCTGGCTCCAGTGTGGCAACCTATAATTCAAACCTCTATAGACACGCATCCACAATTCCTCTGTCTTAGAATACTTCATACATAAAACCACTAACAAAAATCCAATGTCCAAAAGAGCATATGGACTGTAGACGCTTAGTCCCGACTTCAGTGATCATGAAATCATTTGAAACTTGAAGCTACAGCATTTCGTAGACCAGATTCACTGGTATTCATGTTTTCTAGCCAACATAGTAGAGCGAGTAAGAGTGAACAGAACCCTTTCCTCCACATCAATTACAAATGTAAGGGCCCCACAAGGTTGTGTATGTTCAACAGTACTTTTCATTCTCTATACCGACACCTGTCATGCTAATCAATGTCTTTCTATGCAAAAAAGTGGAAGACTAGACCAGCACATTCAAGTACTCTGAGGATAGAGAAAAGAGAAAGACTGCTTTATACATTCCATCCATTGACATCAAGTGCTTACTAGTTGATGTGTGAAAATCCCTTCAAGCACGTTCCAAGATCACAACATTACACCAGCCTAGTCTAGAGAGATGGCGAGTCAGTGGAGCGTTACTCCCCGGAGAAACACACCCATGTACTCGGAGTCTCTGACATGTGTGGCAGTCGACGGGGTGAGACCACTGGTTTGAACTTTGAACACTCAATTATGTGTGCGGGTGTGGGTGTGTACATATATGTGTGTGTGTGTGTGCACGGGACGTGTCTCATTTCCATAGGCCCTTCCTTGGTATGAGAAGGGCAGAAATAACAAGGTCCTACTTGAGTCTTGAGCTTTCAATTGAAGGTCCACTTAGCAAGTTTATTCATGTGACACATTTTCACCCTAAATTCTAGATATGTGTACCCCTTGTCCTAGGGCTTTTCCTAGGGCCAGCGCTATGGCAACTTTGTGCCGTCAACATGCACATAGACATAGCTAAAAGGATGCTAAAGGGGAAGTTACTAAGTGCTGCCTTCCCTGCCAATCTTCGCAAGTCTTTGAAAGCCAACCAAACATACTGATACTAATTATATCCAAAAACAAGCACCTGCTTAAACAGTGAAGAGGAGCACTGCGTTAATTATTATTGACATTGGCAGTGTTTTTTTTATGAGATGCATACGTGGACACGAGACAAACAAGCTTAAAAATGTAAAACTTAAATTTACTCACATACACGGCTGCCTCTTCGACTGTGCTTTGGCTACTTGCCATTTTCGCTCATTTTGTAACTTGCGATGTCCCTTCACTTCCACCTGTCTGTGTTATGTTGCCAAGTCAATAAAGAAAAAACGAACACCATCATAATACTATTTTCGCTACAGTGATGCTAGTGCGCCAACGCCAAGTGTCATCATTCCGCATCATCCGCGACACAGTGCACATCGGTGCACTGGAAAATGCCTACGCACTAAAAGTTGTGCACAAGTGCCTAATTTGAGATGCAGAAGTTTTCACTATTTGATTATGAATAATAATGACAAAGAAGTAGCACAGTACCAGGACACAAACATAACAATATATGTATCTGAACATAATCGGATACATGTATTGTGACAAAGATATGTGAATGTGCGCATGTCTTTGCATACATTTGTCCAAATGAACAGACAGGCCCCGGGCTTTAAGGGCCTGATCAGTGTGGTCACCATAGTCAGGAAGCAAGCTATAGTTTTTCTTTGGTGGGGTGGTACAATACAAGCTGCATAGTTTGCGCGTAACAAGCGAAATTGCTCATAACTCACCATCTGTTGTACCATGTAATGGTAGTGGCGAATGCTCTGTCACTTTTGTGCTATTGTTTATTTTTTGGTACGGCCAGCAGAAGCTGATCGGCAGATCTGGGCGACCTGCTTTGGGTGTATGGGTGGAGCAGTTTGGATAGATATCTTTGAGAAAGGTTGTTTAGACATTTTAAAGCAAACAACAGTTTAAAAATGTAGTCTGCAGGGCTGGCTCTCTGGCGCAGCCGCATGAGACCGTGCCATCCTGCCCCATCCATTCTTGTGCCTGTGGCTTAGTCTCGTGGCACACGTTGCTGTCGTGATCGATTCCTGTCTCCGGCATCAGTGTGATCTGCTTCCTCACTCTCTCACCATGCAAGCGCATGCATGCAAACACATTGACATTTTGCCAACAGCTGGTGCAAAACTGCAATTCTTCTACTGGCCCCAATGAATCAGTGGAGTGGGAGAAATACCATATACCTTAACTTGTGCTGCGGCGAGCCCAGTTCATCATATTTCACTCTCTCCGTTTGTAGCAGAATGTGCACCAGCACGGGTCATCCTTTTTCCAGAGGCGTCAATCCAGTGTTGTTCTGTTGACCGTAACGGTCGATGCCTGACCATTTGTAAAAGTTGTTGCATCATGTGCTGTCTCCCTCTCCTTTTTTACCAATTCTTTGATAACGTCATTTTCACCTCCCTGAAGAATGTTGCACCCTGACGAATGCAATGGCAGCACTCAACAGCTGGCGTGCACATTGATCTGGTGACACCAGGCTATTATCCAAGCAAACATATGCACAGACATTCTCGGTCCTCCTGGAGGACGATGTTCCCATTTTCATAGTTGTGTCTTTGAGGAGACTGTTTCCCTCTTGTCTGCCTCCCGGTGGAAGTGCTGTCATTAACCGTTGATTAGTGTTTGATTACTACTCATTGCTTTCGTATGTTGGCCATAAATATTCATCAGTCATCACACGCTGTCTGGCAATTGATACACATCTGTGTGTTACTCTGTGCATGTGCGTTAGTTTGTTTTTTTGTTGCTCCTTTCATCTGCATGTTTAATTTTGAGAGAGAGGGAGAGAGAGCGAGAGAGCGAGAGGTCATGTCGGAAATCCCTATATCACCGCCTCACAGAGGTCTGTCACTGTTATCGTGTGTAAACATATGTTCCTATAGAGGTGTGTATTGACAGTCTGGTGCATGGAACCCTGGAATTCCCGAGCTGAATTGATGCCTGTATTGCGCCTTGTGTAACCATCAACATTTTCTTGTTATTATTTCTGGTTGCAAATCCCTAACAACATGAAGGACAAAATCAGGGCAGGGACGATACAGGAAGTCAATAAACTTCCTTACTAACTCTGTACTGGCTATAATTGAAAAAAGTAATGTTGTATAAATGTGATGGTTATTATGTAAATCTCATCAAAATATCACCATTATCTCAATAAATCCATTTCCATTCAAAGAAATTGGAAAGAATATTAAATGTCATTCTAGTCGGTTCCTTGCATCTGACTTTGCCCCAAATACCTCTCCATTATGCTTAGATTATGCTTATGTACCAAGCGTTGAAGTATTTTACCCTTCAGCCTGTCTTGCTCTGTTCAATCGACAATCCAGCACTTCTCCATGATAGCTATGATCCTCATCCGCACCTTTTTAGAGCCTGACCTTTTAGGGATGAGATGAGTACACACTATCTGCTGGTATTCACAGGAATACAACACCAAATATGTTTGGCATATTTTCATTATGATTATGATGTTTGTTGGAAGGGTTTTTTGTGTGTACAAGTTGTTGCCTGGTGTCCCTCTCACTGTCGGTTTTATCGACACCTGCAGGAGGAGCTGCGAGAGCTTCGGGAGCAGCCCATGGATCCTCAGGCAGAGCAGGAGCTGATTGGGAGCATTGAGGAGGTCTACTACTCCTGCGATTCCTTTGACATGGTGCAGCATGAGCTTGAGGTCCGCATAGTCATCTTTCCTCACTATACTATCCTCTTGTTTGGCGTTCAACAATCCATTAGATTTCCATTCACGTAAATCGGAAACCCTCATGACAAGTTTGTTTTGATTTGATGATAATTACCTCTGCCAAGGAGGTTATGTTTTGGTCGTATAGGTTTGTTTGTTGGTATACAAAACTACTCAGAAAGTAATGGACACATTTTCATGAGTTCTTTTTGGGGGTGGGTATTCTCTGAAGGAACAATGCAGTACAATATTTGGAGATGGTCTGAAACATGTTTCAGATCATCCAGGAATTTGGTCCAGGAATTGATCAAAACGCCAGTTTTCCTGTATAGTTGAAGGTTGATAGTATGAAAGTGGGATGAGAGAATGGGGACAAGCGGAAGTGCAGTGTATATGACTGTGAGGGGAACCAATCTCACGGTGCTATGTGTGCTGTGATCTACGCCACAGTAACAAGACTGTGTATGTGTTTGAGTTGTTTTGCGATTAATCGCTAAAACAAATTCCTGGGGCTGGCCAATACATAGTCATGTATACAATGATATTATTCAGGATTAGCTGGACAGGGGTGAACTTTGATCAGGTTTTGATCAGGCTATATGAACTCTGTTTTTCCACAGTTGTTGAAGTCGTTGAGCAAATATAACAGCCCAGTCCAAAATCGGAGTCAAACAATGGTGCATTGTGTCTTCAGTGCCACTCTAAGAACAAATACTTTATCATTGTGCTCTAGGGCTGCAACTAACGATTTTTATTTTATTTTAATAATCAATTATTTGCTGATTATTGAAACGATTAATCGATTCATCGGTAGGATAAGTCTTCCTTTTAAAAATACTCCAAATTCTTACAGCGAGCAATAATTACGAGAACCTAATCTTGTCAACTTGAACTTGTCAAATTTGGTTATTTTTCACCAACATATATACCACGATTAAGTTACTTCCTCTGGCACTAACTCATTACATGTAGTTTATACTGTAACATTTTCATTGGATTTCTTCATAACCATGCTTTTTTTAATCAATTATGGCCATTTAATGTTTAATATTTTTTGAAATTATGAATTAATGTGAAATTGTATTGATAAATGGGGGAATATAAGCAAAAAAACTGCCGACATTAGCAATGATTCATTTCTTTGCCCATTATCGATTATTAGATTAGTTGTCGATTAATTTTATAATCGATTAGTCACCGATTAATTGACTAATAGTTGCAGCCCAATTGTGCTCCCATCTGCCAAGTTTTTGGGCGACTTGTGGGACTGTGCTAACTGCTAACAGCAGCAGAGGTGTCTTGTGAGTATGCATACATGCACACATATACACGAGTACACATTCATAAGCAGTCGCACACAAACCCTTCCCTGCTCGTCATGACACTGTGTTGCCTGGCATGTGCAATGATACTTTCTGCATGAAGGCGTACTGTCCACGTGACGCGAGAGGGGCGTGAAATTTCATTAGATCCGACCCGTGCTATCGCTTCGCCATCTCGCAGCGAGCGCTCGCAGTGAAGTGGGTGAAGTGGCATAGTGCAAGGAGGATGGGCGTGGGGGTGGAGAGTAATTACCTCGCAGTTGCTGTGCCTGAAGTGGGGCTCGGTCTCTCCACATCGATTCAATGTGAAAAGGTGCAATACAAATAAACTTTTATCATGGCTTTCATCACTGCCATAGGGGGGTGATATGGGTTGGTTGACTTATGATGAGGCTTCAAATAATGTTTTCCTTTTGTTCAATTCCAACTGTGTTTGCTTTAGTGGATTTTCCATTAGGTAGACTTGGGTATCTCTTCCTTGGGTCGCCGCACACGCTGCGACTGCGTCTTAGTCGGCTCCCTGCAGCTTTGGTAAACACTCAAGCAGCGCCTGCTTAGTGAAGGATAAAGCCTCTCTCAGATCGCTTAGTGTTTGACACTTGAATGTAAAGCCACCGTAATTGACATATGAGGAGTTTCGACAATATGATGAGTTTGGAAGAAAACAGCCAGCCCATCGCGGGGTTGAGATGGATGAGTAAAATTAATAGTAATATATACTGTAGTGACCACTTAAACTTGATTATGCAAAGTTAAAGATAAATACTTTTTTTTGGGCTATTTACTCCAAGGACTTTAGAATGTGAATAATTTATTGATCCCAAAATGGAAATGATGTTCAAAATGTTGTTATTCAATTGTGTAGTTGGATATATTCTTTATATACTTGTCCTACTTATCTTAAGACGTTTGTTCAATTTTGTCCATCTCCTGAGCATTCATAAAGAAAAAAGTCCGGTTCTATGCTGGTTTTAAGGGTATGGAGTGGACTATGGGTGGACACACACCATGGCCGCAACCCATGACTTGGGGTGCAGGGTTGGCACATGTGGATTGTGGTTCCGTTGACAAAGCTTCTCATGTTGAGAGAATAGCATAATTCAATCATAATTGAATTAGATTGCTGTTCCTTCTTCTTTTATTGAATTGTATTTGTTTTTCATGTCTAGAAACTTCCCACTGAGCTGGACCTGCAGGAGTTGGAAGATTACAGAGACAAGCTGAAGAGTCAGCAAGCGGCGGTAAGCTCTTCATCAACAACGGAGACTTGGCGATCTTTTTGTTGGTCTGTGCCTGGGGAAGTCTACAAATCTGATTGGTCGACAGCAATTAAATATATACTCTAGAGCTGCAGCTAACGATTATTTTAATAGTCGAATAGTTGCCGATTATTGAAACGATTAGGTGACTAAAAGGTGAATATTTTCAGTGTTTAAAAAAAAAAAAAAAAAAAAAAGATACAATAAGCAACAATTATCTCATTTTTAACCAGGTCACACTCTTTGACACATCCATTACAATTCAATATTTTTATGTTTTTATTCATATTCAAATTATTTTCATCCATGATATTAATTGAAACTGAAAGTATTAATTTATATATATTTTTTTAGACCAACAGGGTGAAGCATCAGTACAAAATCTGGCCAAAATGAATCACACATTCAGGCTATCTAGCCTCACTTCCAGGCTTCAATGATTTCAGGATCTTGCAGATGGCTTTTCCAGCATATACTTTCCTCTGCCTACCTAAAACATACCATTAAAAAATCCACACAAAGAGAAGATCTAGACCGTTAAACGTGACATGAGGCCTGTCCGCTACAACTGAACGTTGCACAAAGGGAGAAGGAGATGGAGGTACGTCCTGCCTCTCCTGTCCATGGTTGAGGCTCTGTCTCCACCTGGCAGAGACTTAACTGGTGATGCCGATGCCACACATCATTCAAATAGGGTGCAGTCCACCGTTGCCAGTATAAACATGGATGAATTAACTTTGGGGTTTAGTAGTGCACCAGCCTTTTGTTGGCACCACTGCTCTATAGTCATTTAACAATAGACTGATCAGTGATCGTTTTTTTTTTCATTGTGACATTAGACACAGTTTAAACACATGTAACCCTTCAACACTACAATGACTCCCAGCGTTCTCAGCGAAATTTGTCTACGAGTCTTAACTGCTACTCACAATGTCACACTTGTTTACTCTGTTTTTGCGCTGCGCCGCTTGCTCCTGGCAGTGATTGAGCTAATTTATTCATGCTCCCTTGGTTCGTCATTGGCCCGTGGCCCAACATTCTCTTATTTATTCGTTATTTATTCACGGCATAATGGGTAACAGTAATTTACATCCCCATGTAAACGTTGAGTGCGCAGAGTAGCCAAATAGTCACCGTGGTGTATCGTCGTGTTTGCTGAAGGCTCCGGTTGCTCTTGCTTGGTAATTAACTTGTGATGTACCATTGTACTTAGTGATTGACGTGTTCTTCATGCCCACTCTACTGTATACCGCCATAGAAGGGGACTATGTTAACATGTCTGCACGCATACTTCTATCATTAGATACAATTCCCTCAGTGTTCACTGTGGTCACTAGAGCTGGAATAAATATTTAAAGTTTTTCACCAACAAAAAGTCAATAACCGAGCTACAACAAATAAACTGTTACCTCTGTTATAATGTCAACATTATGTTTTAATGTTGACATTTAGTTAAACATTTGTTTAAGTTCAAGTTTCAATTCTGATACTTTGATCATGACT
The DNA here is from genome assembly GCA_900302395.1 of Bregmaceros cantori. Classification (NCBI taxonomy): domain Eukaryota; kingdom Metazoa; phylum Chordata; class Actinopteri; order Gadiformes; family Bregmacerotidae; genus Bregmaceros; species Bregmaceros cantori. The sequence goes on along the minus strand of OMKY01213506.1, from coordinate 490 downwards.
GTTTAAGTTGCACCTAGTTTTCAATAATAGCAATAACAACAACATTTTGGTCTTACATTTAAAACAACTAGAGAAAGAGCTTAGTGACAACTCTAGTGTGATGTACTTTACTTTGCATTTAGGCTGTGACTGCGAACACGCGGTTGGGCTGCTTTATCACCCCGTCTCGCTGTGTTTATATATTGGCATTATTATCATCATATCATTAAAACCAGATAGTCACAAGGATGAAATTGGTTGGCCTCAGGAAATGTTCTTAAAAACCATCAATGCCACTAGTCTACTCAGCTTCCCTCTTGATGTTATCAGTGAAGTGCAGAAGTCGGGCTCCAAAGAATGTAATAAAATCCATTGTTCTACGTCCTCTACGTTCCTATTCAAAAGGGGATATTTGCATGAGAAGGCGGCCAGCAAGCGAGGGGTGGGAAGCTGCTGTTTGCTTTATCAATTGAACTTTTCAATATTTAATTGCACTTTGCATTGAATTGTA
>OMKY01213504.1:0-14413 GCA_900302395.1 Bregmaceros cantori | reverse complement strand
TATATATATATATATATATATATATATATATATATATATATAATCATTGCCCTGAGAAACACTATATTTAATTATGTCAACATCCATATGTTCATCATTGTTTATTAAGTAACAAACCATTTCAGAGCATAGGTCTACATGATGTGGAGCAGAAAAAACTCAAGTGTCATGAATATTGACCGGCTCATGACCTATGTAGCCCCTGCAAGGCACAACGCAATGTGCAGACTCTGCTTCCTGCACATTTACATGTTACTACAGTGGCCTCGATTTGATTTTCATTATCTTATAAGTCCATGTCCCCAAATTGAACTGCAATCTAGAGTGCACATTTTAAAATAAAGTAATAGTAAGGCACTACAGTTACTAGATCCCCTTATCTGATTATTATAATCTGATTACAACATTACAACCCAACCCTGTTCACAGAACAGTGGTTATGCACTGATGTTGGGACAGATATTTCAAGAATGCACATCAATCTCGATAGTGCATCACATCTACAAATAGATGTAAAAGAGATTCTCATTATTCTACTAGAAAAAAAAGGACTGTTAAAAATCACTCCAACGTTTGTAATATTACTAGCTGCTGGTGCTCATGTTAACAACTGACTTCCATAACCATTTTCATCACAAAATGAAGTTGCTCAGAACAAACACTATTCTTATACATTTTATTATTCAAAGGGGACATTTTGGGACATCTGACCATTTTCTTATCATGCTATTTACTCACCCTGAGAAGTTTGGTGTATGAGGGAATAACAAGGGTGAGGAGAATGAGGCGAGCAAGACACTACCAAAAGGTCTTGAGAGCTACCAGCCACAAAATGGGTGCAGTGAGAACCAATGCCATCAGACAAAAGAACGCTCCCCACAAGCATACTAAAAGAAAGATGCCGATATCTGGATTACGAAGGAAATGAATAAATGTTTGAAATGTATAAATGTTTGGAGGGATGTCTGGAAGCAACAATAGAAGGCTCGTCTGAGGAAGGCTTGAAGATTAAAAAGGTGTGTGACAATTATTTACCGTTAGAAAAGATGGAGAAAAATTCTTGTCCCATGTCCATTTTGGAGGTTTCAACTGTGCATTCAGACAGCAGTTTGTTGCGGCACAGCACGCCGCAGGAACTAATTAAAAGTGACATAACTCCCTGAGGGAAATTTTCTTTGAGGCAGCAAACATAGATATCCAATTGTTGTGGTACGATGTCACGCCGCTGTGGCGCGTCAACCGATAGCTGAACAGGGTGACTACGTGTTTCGGGGCATGACAAAAAGCTGTTCATTAACCTTCTACGCTGTTAACCCTATCGCGAGGGGAGAACTCCCGCTGGCTTCAAATCCCTCTCATGTCTCGAGTGAATATGCGTATGGATTGAATGGACATGTGTATGTAGCGAACAGCAGCACAGGAATTGCCGTTTAAAAATATCTTCGCTCCGTCTCCATGTCTCGTGTGAGAGGGAATTCTGCTCTACAACATCCCTTCTACTAGCACAGCGAGTGCTAGTAGAAGGGACTCTTGGAATATGCGGCTTGTCATTTTTGTCACAAGAGTGTAATGTCCCAACAGTTGTGGACATATTTTTGGCCTCTTGTGTTGTGCTGTCTGAACGTACATTTAGGGAGCCAAGCTTCTCTCAAAGTCGAGTTAGCACAGCTCAACAATTGACAGATGACCTGTTCACAGTGCCTGGCTGGACCTAAAACCATGCAGGACTTTTAGTCTAGACTGTAGCTTTTTTTTTTTCTTCATCCAACTCTGGCTATACATATGCAACAACCACAAGAGATGTGTCCTAACTCAGTTGTAAGCTTAAATGCTGCGAACGGCAAATCGGTTTTGATATTTTTGTACGATCTTAACGTTTTCTGGCTCAACCACACGCCTCTAAATGTAGAGATGGGGATGGCTATCTGCTATAATCTAGTGATATTTTTCACCCAGATGGTGCACTTCCCATTCCAAAAAAGTAGAATGACGCATACTTTTTCGCCACATTTTCAAAACCGAAGAGACAGGAATGGCAGCTGTTACATTTTAATCTGCATCCTACTCATTTTATAGTGAAGTGTCCATTTTTTGTTTCAATTCTCAAAAGTAGGCGATTTTCTAGTGGTAAGCTTGACCGTTAATTCCAGGAAGTTCGCCACCGAGCATTCCATTTGGTGCAGCACTTACCAGTTGAACATTTGCACGCTTTTCATGTACTTCTGAAGAAGAGTGCACTTCGGAAGGACGTAAAATCGGAACACACCATGAGAGAACCTTTGCCATTGACCAACATCATAAAAGTAGAGCTGTGGACCCTAAAGTCAGGGTAAACAGTGTTTCACCTTGGTAACTGTAATTTGATGCCAACTATAATAATAATAACATATAAAATAATAATTTCACCACTTGAGGGAAGCATGGAGATATCTAATCGACTGACTTCTAGTGGACAATGGTTTTGGTTTCTAGTGGACAACAAAGTCTTTATCACATTGATAATAGCAACAAACCTATGTCACTAGATGGCAGCACATTTCCACTCTATACTGACGGGCATGTAGTCAAACCATGAAAATACAACCATTGGTCGGAAAACATACAAAATGCACCACACATCAGTAAATACAGTGTATCGTCAACCTCCACCCAAAATCCTCCGTAGAGGATGTAGACTGATTGGATTGAATGCTCCGAACAAGGACCATCAGTAAATAGCATTATTAAATAATTTGGTCAACTGATTTGAACACATCTAATAAAACCCCATGTTTAATTCAATGAACCATTTTTTAATAAAAGCAAAAGATAACAACACACTTGAGTGATCTTTGCTTTGAGTACATTCCTTTCAGTCAAAAGTATTTTTATGCAAGCAAATTGGTTGTGAAAAACACATCACTCACAGCTTCTCAGCAGTGTGTTCCTGTCGGGTGAAAAACTGAAAAGTTAAAATTGGTAGGTCAAAATTTCCTGCAACAACTGTAGGTTGTAATGCGATACATCACGAGTCATCATTCCTCGCAAACCTTAGGTCAGCAGGCTTTATAAAAAGGGACAATTCATGTTCTTAGGATTTAATTATGCCGTTTCTCTCACCCTGATAAGTTTGGTGAAAATTGTCCATGGCAGGAGGATTCACTGTGACATTTAGCTGCCACTATTTGCCTGAGGTAATGAGGGAAAAAAGACACAAAAAAACCAGTTCGTCCCATGTCCATTATGGAGGCTTGTAATGTCTGGGTAGATAGCAAAGTCTTTGCCGAGGTCGGACAGCACACAAAATTATTATACTTTTTAAAAATCGATTAAATTGATGATAATCAATTATGGAATTGCTCGGCAAATACTTTTACAATCAATTATCGGCAGCAATTAACTGCTCAAATGTGTTTGATATATGCTGCTCCCAATGCCAGTCTCCATTCCCAGCATCATGGTCTTGGCCCCACCCATTCTCTTGAATACTCAACACTACTTAGCCAGACAGCAACACAAACAATTCAATAAATATAATGAGTAAGCGTGGGTGAAAAAACTGTGCTATAAGCTAGCACAGAGGAGTAGGTGTTTTGTTTGCATCGGCCTGTAGCAAATTAATTGAATACTGCTGTCATAGTATAGGAAATAATTGCTTCATCACTAACGACTGGACTAAAGGTAATAATGGAAGCCCCCAACATGTACAACGTTCACCAAACTTCTCAGGGTGTGTAAATAACATAGTTCAATCCTAAGATTATGGCCAAATATCATAAAACAACAAATACACAAATAATAAGGTAGTGGGCGGGGCTCAGCAATAGGTCAATTGGTACATTTTCTAGCACCTTACAAAGTGCAGTCCAGTCAAGACTGCGATTTAGGCTGCAGCGAACATTTTCTGGGGGTGTCACAGAGTTGGCTAGTTTAATTTTTTGGAGTGGGGTGTGTCTAGCGCATACGCATGTGCAGACTGTGTTTGGGTCCGTCCACTCGTTCCAGCTTCTCAAAATGCTTCCTTGCGTTGCGGATGTTTATCAAGGTAGCAGCAGATGCTGTGAAAAAGGAAGAAAAACACAGCATATTAAAACCTGCATATTTATCCTAGTTTCATCCCAATTGAGATTGAGAGATGGAGAGAGAGCCCTAGCATGTCCAAATTCATCCGGGCGGAGCCCCAGCAAAAAGGTGAGCTCGGCCGAGGGGGATTTCGATTTTTGCCCCAGGTTGGTCATGTCTGAAAGCAACCATGCAGACCCTTACATATTTAAAATATCTCTGTGGCGCAGATGGTTAGACAGCTGCATCCAACACATATACAGTCTTGTGTCTGTGGCTTGAGTTCACAGTGCACGCAGTGTTGGGAATTTACCTACCTTCACTGACTGCTGCAGGACTGCTTTCCCTGCTCTCTCATCCCCCTGATCCCGTCAATAAAATGGAAAAATGGCGCTTGCGGCAAACAATTATCAAATTATCAACATTTTTAAATCTATTTTTCGTTATAACTGTAATGAGGAAAAGGAAGACTCTTACGTATGGATGGGTCTGACATGATGACCATGACAAAGGTGTTGGACGTGAAGACGTCGATGAAGGCTGCAAAGTTGGAATTCCTCACCTCCATGCTCTGGAAAGAGGCTGCCAGTTTACTGTGAACACACAATGCAGTTAAACAGACAAGTAGAGTGAGTGAAGTGTGGCATAGAGTGTTTGAATTTTCGCACTGCAAATACTTTGAGTGTATAGTACTGTTCCATGTCGACATGGAACGATGGACTCACTGGATGCCATTTTGACTACCGCTAGGTCTGATATTGCACACTTGTGCACCATACATTGGAATGCCCACTAAAACACAGTGCCCTAGGTGCACCATAATCAGACACAGCCACTGTGGTGGAAGGGAACACATTGGCAACATTTTCAAGACAGGAGAGATGGTGACCAAAGAGGCAGTGGTGGTTGCAGGCACGGTGTAGTGGCTGCAGCATCGTATAAACGTAAGTATTAATCTGTGTCCTGTTCATGATGAGCTGTCACATACCGGTGTTCATTATAGTTAAGCAAGCACTGGGATAATGTCAATTCGCATGACCCTCATTTCTGGCTAGTCACCATGGAGCATTGCATTTGGAACAGCACAAGCCTGTTGTACATTTGCACACTAATCAGGTAGTGTGTTGTGTGTAACTAGATCAGTGGAATGCACTTCAGAACTTAAGAATGCAAATTGGAACACCGATACACAACGCAGGTAGAAAGTTGCAGGACTGATGTAGAGTCATAAACCAAGCTTGGTCAAAATGTGCAAGAGTAATGTAGAGTCATAGACAAGACAGGGTTAAATCTAAGTTATTCTGCACAATTTCATGAGCAAATCATGAGCAAATATAACCTAAAATCTATTTTTAACTTGAACATATATTTGTTACATTGGAAATAATATATTTCCTTTCAAATCAAAGTATCCATCCTCTTCCAAATTTGGAAAATGGTCAAATGTCAAGGAAAAAAACCAAAAAAACAAAACAGGAGTTCTCACCTGCAGCTCAGCTTGAACTGTTTAATTATGTTGCTAATCTTCTCAAAGCGGTGAGCATCACGTTGCTCTTTACACTGATAGTGAGAGATCACCTGATAGACAAAACACATTCACCATCCATTAGAACAGCTCAGGTCAACTGCACAGCTGTGGGAACTCATTTGGTTGGAAAGGACGAGAATGTTACATTATCATATTCAAAAAGACGACTGATCTCACAACGATCATCTTTACCTTGGTTGCATATATTTGTTGGTTGGTTTGTTTGTTGGGGTAATACAATTTGATGGATATTGGGGGGCTGGCCACGTGGCACAGCGGGAGTAGAACGCTGCTACAAGTCAGCCCCATACATAGTCCTGTTTCTGTGGCTTAAAACACAGCACACACAGTTACCCAAGATCGCTTCCCCTCACGGTCACATACTGCATGCTCTACTTGTCCCTGCCCTCTCATCCCACTTTCACACCAACACCGTCAATTAAATGAGAAAATGACAAAAGGAGAAAAGGACTCATAGTTCACTTTTATGAGAGGTACAGCATAATCAAATGCATGGCCTTGGCAGAGGTGCGTGCCTCTAGTTATTAAATAAAATGGTTCTCAAAGTGATGATTGACCTAGGGGTGTTCAATACAAGCTTCCAGCACATGATTAGATGCCCTCAAAGCATAACATAGAGGAGATCTCAGTACAACAAACAACAACCAACCGGAAATGAACATCAGAGCCAATGAAAAATAAAGGCGGAGGCTGGAGAGGAGGAAGTTAGCAGCCAAGGCAAAATACTATTTGAATACACGGAATGCATTTGATTGGACGGGACAATTATGGTTATTGAAGAACAATTGACAAGAATTATGAAATACCAAATATAAAAGCCTGAATTTACAAATCTACCTGTTCACTAAACCCCAATTGTTAATTCACAGCTGTTGACCAAACAGACAGGGGGGTGAGGGGGTTTGCAGAGTGGCTACAATATAGATAGATAGACATAGTGTGTGTGTGTGTACCAGGAAGGTGGCCCTCTCAAACAGCAGCACTTCGTCAGCTTCAATGATCTGAGCAAAGTTCCTGAGGTTGGTCTCCAGCTGCTGCACGTTGGGGATCAGCTGATAGACAATGCTTGACCAGGCCTGAAAGATAAAAGGTCAGGGACAGATGGATGTCGTTCATTCTGTCAGACCATGTACTAATAAATAACTTTTTTTCATTTAAATGACAGGAATAAGGTTTTTAAATACCTCCACAGTTTCAGTGCGACCGTCATCAGGAGTGGGATCCGGTTGGCATGGCGACGCCGCTGCTTTATCACTTCCTTGTGGGTGTGGTCTGACTGGGTTTCCCGCCAGTCTGACCACTCCTCCCCCTGTCCGGGGGCCGTTGCAGGATGGAGTCCCAAACACGTGAAAGAGTGTAAGCTCCTTCATCTCTGTTGATGGTGTTCTTGCCACGTTTTGTTATCTCTATTGCTCCTTTGTTCCAACGTTGATATCCGTTACTCTCTGTAGTGACGATCCTTGCGCTGTCCCAGTCCCCCAGTCCATGATGTGGTTATTCCTTTTGCAGTGGTCCAATATGGCTGATTTGAGGTTGGAATTCATTGCTAATTGTTTTTTCGCCCGTGTGAGGCGCCCCGCTGTTTCTCCAATGTAGGCTTTTTTGCAGGTTACACATGTAATATCATAAATTGTGTTGCATTTTTTGTCTGGTGGCATCTTGTCCTTGGGATGCACTAGCAACTGTCTGAGTTTCCTGTGTGGTTTGATGGCCACCGTGATGTTTTCTCATTGCCCTCTGTATGTGCTGTGACTCCTTTCACATACGGAATAGTCACCCTGTTCTGTCCTCTTTGTCTTCTCTGTCGTATGTTGTGTGCCATCTGGCCAGTCTTTTTCCTTCATTAATGGCCCATTTGGGGTAATGGCACGTGTGAGTGCCTGGGCAATGTGTGCCTCTTCTTTGTCTTTGTCCTCCTAGTCCGTAACTAAGTTGGCGCGCTGGTATAAAGTCCTCACCACCTATATTTTGCGTGATGCGGGGTGTTCCGATGTCCATAATAAGTATTGGTCTGGGTGCATGGTTTGCTGTATATTGTAAAATGTATAGTCCTGTCGTCTTTTTGATGTATGCTTGTGTCCAGGAAGTTTATGGTGTGGTTCTGCTCCTCTTCATGGGTGAACTGTATGTTCCCTGTGGTGTCTATAGTATTTAGATGGTCCGTCAAAGTCTGTGTCTATCCTACTTTATTTTTTCTAACACGTCATCCACGTACCGCTCCCATAGTGTGGGTCGGCACTGTGGGGATGCAGTGTCCAGTGCCTTTTGCTCAAAGTATTCCATAAAAAAGTTGCTCATCACCGCTGATAGCGGGTCACCCATGGCAAATCCCTCCTTTTGCCGGTAGATACTGTTTTGGAATTGGAAGTGTGTAAAAAAACAAACAGCAATGAATTCCAACCTCAAATCAGCCATATCGGACCACTGCAAATGGAATAACCACATCACAGACTGGGACAGTGCAAGGATAGTCACTACAGAGAGTAACAGATGTCAACGTTGGATCAAAAAAGCAATAGAAATTACAAAGCGTGGCAAGAACACCATCAACAGAGTTGAAGGAGCTTACGCTCTTTCACGTGTTTGGGACTCTATCCTGCAACAGCGTGGTCAGACTGGCGGGAAACCATAGACTGTATATAAAGTAGACGCAGCATGCGTGACGTCGTCCCATAGCGGTGAACGCAGGCTTTTTGAAGCTAGATCATAGAGCCAATGGGCGCTGACATTGCTGAGAAATACCCGTATGTTCGGGCGGTCCTGGTAGGTTTGGAGATGCCCCCATTCCAAATATGGAGCCAAGGGCGTGTTCGGGGATACCCCGTTTCCAAATATGGAGCTAAGGGCGTGTCTTATACGTAGTCAGCTCTATAGTAATACATTTACTAAAATAATAATAATACAGGTGCTGTGATTTGTGTACATGTGTACACATTTTCAAAGCCCTAAAATAGAAGTGCATGTGTAGAGAACAATGCCTAATGATGCCAAAGTATCACTCCGAATAAATCCCTATGGTACCTCGCAGCCGAGCATAGCCTAGTCTGCTAACGGTAGCTTGGTTCAACAACAGCTCCAAATAATTCCCATACGGCGCACATTCTACCTACCGGTAAACAGATCAGACGGTTAGCCTCCCCGGTTGCCGCACCGCGACAAAAATGAATGAAAAGACCGCGCCCCGGGTGCTGCAGGGCGACACATTACAGTGAGGTCTGTACCGCACTATCCTGCTCAGTCCGGCCGGGCTGTTAGCGTGCATGCTAACGGGCAACACCCGCCGGCAGTGTAATGTAATGTAAGGCTAGCTCGGTTATTTGTAGCAATATTATGACATCATTAGGCACAGTTCTCTACACAAGCCCCTCCATACAGGGCAAAAAACTAGCCTGTTGAAAAATACTTAAAAAGATTGCAGGAGAGACGGATTCCAGTCACTGTACCCACTGCCCAGAGCCAACAACAGCATAGGCTGCATAGCGCTCGCTGGCCACACTCCCACACACCCCACTCCCCCGCGAAATGTAAAAAATTAATAACACCAAATCTTCTGCGTTTGTACAATTAGGACCCAACTCAAAAAATTAAGATGGGGCATAACAATACAAGCAATACAAATTAAAATGGGATTTTGGTCCACACGTTAAATAGGTAAAAACAGGCTGCTAAAATTGCAATTTCTTAAGGAGATAGGGTTCCATAGGGTTTTGTTTCCGAGTCCACATACGCCCACATGAGGCGAAAACCAATGAGGAAGTAAGCTTCAACCACGGGCTCTACCGTGACGTCCATATTTATATACAGTCTATGCAGGAAACCCAGTCAAACCACACCCACAAGGAAGTGATAAAGATGCGGCGTCACCATGCCAACCGGACGGCACTCCTGATCAAGGTCGCAGAATAGCGACTGAAACTGTCGAGGTATTTAAAAACCTTATTCCTGTCATTTAAATGAAAAAAGTTATTTATTAGGTCAGGCAGATAATTAGTAATTAAGAACATCCTAGAATGTAGTTCAATTATTACAAAAGGAAAGAAAAAGGAATGGACATTTAATATCAGCATATCCTTTACATAACAGTAACTGTTATGTAAAGGAGACGGTACTGAAGGTCACAGATTGAGAAAGGTCTTGCAGAGGAATTTTTAGGCTTTGAGAATTCACTGCAATTCCATTGGGCCAGCGACATCACTTCCTCTTCAGGATACTTTGTGGAGGAGTGAGTCACACCCGAGGACACACCTCATCAAATGCACTGTCAATCTATTCAATTTAAGATATTAACGCTCAACACTTTTCATGACCAGAACTTTGTTGAATTCAAACCAAAGTACTGGCCCAGCATGCAGGCCTTTCTATAATTGTACATGTCTGTCTTTTTATTCACCAACTTCCTTTTCAAGCATAGCAATTAGAAGAGAACGAGCATGATGACGCACTTAAAAAGCTGATCACCACTGACCTTGTAGAGGGTCTCATCCCAGATGGACGTTCTGAAGCAGGTACAGGACAGCGGCCGGGATAGTCTTCTGAGGTCTTCTTCACGCTCCTTGAAGATCTGGACGCGACAGAACAAGTCCTCAGATTCAGTCACGAGCCAGAATAATGTAGTACAGAATCAGGCTTAATTAGGTTTCTGAGAGTAAGGTTTATATGAAGATAATGAAAACAGAAGACGTAAAAGTGGCATCTCGTCTTCAATATTTTAACCACCTTTAGCTGGGGAATTCTGAAGGTGGTTAGGAGGAATTCCTGTTCTCTCCATCAGTGTACACGCCTGCGCATGCTCTGAGCGGAATTGTGCAGTGTTTGTGGCGGGCTGTGGTGTCACGAACCAGCTGGCGATTCACAGCGCGGGCACCAGCGGGGGCTAGCGGAGGTGCGAGCCTCCAGGTCAGCGGAGGTTCCCCCACGCTCTCCCCCAGTGGCCGTGGTAGTATGTTGCAGGTGCTTTGCGGCTCCTCCCAAAGCATGCGTGTGCCGTGCGAATGTGTGTGTGTGTATGTGGGGGTGCATTGCGCTGGTGTGCGTGTGTTTTGGGTGTGCATATGCGTGTGTGTAGGGGGTGCATTGTACTGATGTGCATGTGTGTTGGGTGTGCGTGTGTGTGTGTGTGTTAGGGTTGCATTGTGTTGGTGTGGCAGCAAAAGCGGGCGGATGTCTAGGTGCGTGACATATGTATGACATATGACATATGTAGCCCATCTTCCCACCAGTCCCCACCAGGTCTCTTTGGTCCTCCTGCACCAAGTCCATCTTGTGGACCAGACAGAAGACCTTGGCGTCGGGAGAGTTCTGTAGGATGGCCTCCAGACATGACTGATAGTAGTGCATGTCCTTCTCCAACTCCCGGCTCTCCACGTCAAACACATAGATGAGGACTTCCACATTGCGGAAGATGCTGTCCCTCTGACTGGTGAAGTAGTTCTCCATGAAGGTGTCCTGACTGAGGGACAAGACAGACCAGCGCCATCACTAACAATGTTTCAAGAACTGATTATTCAGTTAAACGTCTTTTTAAAAGTCTTTTGACATATAAAATGCTTCTGAATTTCATAACATACAACTGAATCTCATAATTAGATAGATATACAAAAAAAAATGGTTGTCATTAATAATTAACAATTTCAAGAATATGAAAAAAGTGTACTATGCTGTCAATTTTAACATTAAAATTACACATTTTAGTCCATTAAACGCGTCCTTATTTTATAATGCAATTAACGCAGCCAATGAATCTTGAATATTAAATCTATTTCAATTTCATACACGACAGTGGTTCCTCACAACAAGTATCAAATGATTAATTAAAAGATCCAGACAGCTGTAGTTAGATAATAAACTTGTGTTACCTTTTCATTACCATGGTGCCTAGATCGTTGGACAGTGGTAAAAGAACGGATGATAAAAACATTACAGGCGAATCTAGCAGAGTGACCACGCTGTCAATCCAATGTTGACCCATCACAACACACGCTTCCGAAGAAAATTGAACAGAGTATTTGTCGGTTTTGAACGATGATCCATCACTGGAAACATCTAGAGATTACTTCAAAGTTAAGTAAACCGTCTCATCCCAAAGAAAGAGAAGAAAAGTGGCAAATACAATATGCACATACACCTTACTTACTTACCCACCACAGTCCCACAGATTGAGAACCAGATTGCCAAGGAAGCGCACGTGTGAATGTTCAACGTCGACTGGAAGATAAACAGTTATCACAGGGTTAATCACAGCAACAATCTCTAGAATGATATCGAGAGAGTATTTAAAATACAAATGTTTTCAGTATTACCGGAGTGATAGCTTACGCTATATTTCCACCACCGAATGCAAAGGGCAACGCAATTGTATAAGCGCACCTGTGTGTTCGGCCGCGTTTCCATATGCTTGTACGCAGTGTGCTGAGCGCAATGGCTGAGCACTGCGGGACACAGTTGCCGCGACAGTTGACATTGCCCAGAGGACCAGCAGATACGTCACTTTCACTTTTCGCTGCAGATAATGTTAAATAATAATAATAATAATGATAAACCTGCATATTTGTGCGTGTGTTGTGTGTGTGTGTGCTTATGTTTATGTGTGCGTGCATATGTTTTAAAAGTCATATGCGGTGCAGTCCGCATAGCCACAGGTACTACACATGTGCAGATTCTGCGTGTGTGTTTTATTTAAGATTTCCCCCGGGGTATCCAGCAAATGCGACAAGCATCTCAACCAAAGCCTGAGAGGGATCGAGAGACCAGCGTCGCTAAAGAGTCCCAAAGGGGATAGAAAGATTAGTCTTGCTGCATGCAGACGCTGTGCCGACTGTGCCACAGAGCCAGCACCGTACAGAGTACTTTGAGCGCACAGGCCAAATAGGTAGGTATGTATTGATAATTATCTATCGACTCGGCTTAAGGAAGAACATATTTCAGTATACATTTTCTGTGATGTCATTCTTCAACAAAATGGCACTAATTATGCCTACAGTCCCCCTGGTGAATTTAAAAAGTCATGATGTCTCACTGGTAGCTCCCAGCCGCCGTGTGTCTCTGGCGATGTAGTTAGCAAAGATGATGGACCTCATGCTGGTCTTCCCAGAGCCGCTCTTGCCCATCAACAGCACCTGGTGAAACGTTAATCGTCATCGAAAAGCAGCAAATCAACAGCTATTAATTAAGATATAGTAGTTACTAAACATCACGATGAGATGGAGTATGCAGATTTGTAGAAAATACAAGTATGTGTGCAGTCTAAAGTAAAAGCCCTGCCAGGTTTTATAGCCAGCCAAGCATTGTGAACAGGAACATCTGGTTTTGTTAATGGATTAAATAAATTATTTATGGATTTTAGATAGGAGTACATCATCCAACAAGAGGTTAGCCTTCCGAGTGGGCCTAATAGTGAGTTCCTCAGTGATTGACTAAAATGTATTTCCGACTAAATTGTTTTAGCCTGTTCTCGTGTTATTATTCAAAAGAATGAGTAACTTAATAATGTGCATATGTTATTAGAAGGGGCAGTTCATTAAAGGCGGGGTGATATGCTGAATATGGAATTGTCAAATTTATGATATTTTGCCTCTAAATAAATAAAACATTTTAGAACGGTACAAAATCTCCCAAAAAATTGTAATAGTCATATTTGGAGCTAAAATAAAGAAAAATAATAAATGAACAAAATAATCAAATGTATTAGGTTGAAACTGCATTTTTTGTTTAAACGAAGAAGAGCTTCAACGTGCAGTCCAAAAACAGACCCGCCCCCTACCACCACCACCACCACCAGCGCCTATGAATTAGAGGGGCTGGGCCGCTGGGGAGCAGAGCTGGACCGTTTTACTTTTGGAGTACAATTCGCTACTCGTTACATTAACTTGGCTTTAGCGATACCCGTTGGGAACTGTTGGCACATATGTTGATCTCTCTCTCTTCTCTCCTCTCTCTCTCCTTGGATATAACGGCGGTGTGGACCTCTATTGGTGGAGCGGTTAAAGGCGCTGCAAATACGCGCCCCTATTCATGTTAATGAATATGTGTTCGACCCCAGTCTCTTCACGCCCACCACCTACACACACACACACGCGCGCACACACACACAGCGCCCAGTATGCAGGCGCGACGCAGACAAAAAGATAGATTTTTAAAATTCACGATCAAAGCTGTAATTCTGTAATTCGAGATAGAGGCGGAGTAGACACACGCGCAGTTGCGCGCGCACGCTGTCCCAAACACCCACGGAGGGGGAGGAGAACTGGCTGTTAGGCACCGTCGCGAATTCGATTTGCGACTGGAGGCTAGTGAGCCGCCGCGGAGGCACTAGCGCACACACACTCGCACACACACTGCTCTCTCTCTCTCTCTGCTGCAACTTTTAACACATCTGCGGTCTGTTTGACTCGTGACGCCCAAGCCTCGCATCGCACACAGAAGGGGGAGTGGCCTTGGGGACCCGCGCTAAAATGTTCGAATCGTTTTCTTACGCGTGTAACGCACAGACACTGGTGCATTTCAATGGCAATATGGGAGGACCGAAACACGCTGACAAAACGCCCGAACGGGTGCTTTGTCGTGTAATAGTTACACACAAACACAAAAATGTGCATGTACATACGTGCGTGTGTACTATTTAGAGGTTATGTGGCATGTAAATACACCCAACATGCAATATCATCGACTTTTGGTCATTAATTGAAATACGTTGATGCAGTTCCACGCGTATACTGTAGGGGGCGGTAAAGGTTCGTTTTGAATTTTGTGGTCGGTGTGACGTCATACCTACCACAATTTCAAAAGAACCGAAATCTTGGAGGACCTCAAAATGCCCACTTTAGG
>OMKY01213503.1:0-13689 GCA_900302395.1 Bregmaceros cantori | reverse complement strand
CTTGAATGCGTAAACTGGACAACAAAACTGACAAACACAATTGAAACATCCCAAAACCCACATCATGCAATGGACAAATCACAAATGTTTCAATATTCACTTTGAAACAAAGGAACTCTGCAGACAGAATGTTGCTCAAGCCAACAATGACGCTAATCAAATATCACATAAAGTGTGCTGCCCAGTAGCTCAGTCGGTTAGGCAGAGCACTGGAAAGCACGCATATGCTTTAATGGCGCGGTGAGTCGGTGGTTCGAATCCCACCACCGACGTATTTCCCGCATGTCTACCCCCCATCTTCACCTGTTTCCACTAACCCTAATAAATAAAGCTTGGGAAAAACAGCCTGAATGGGCTGGAAAAAAACATTAAAAAAAATATATATATATATATCACATAAAGCGGTCACAAATTGGCCTAATGATGCAGTTCTTAAGACCACAGTGCTTGACCGAAGTCGGAGAAGGATGACCCAAGATGGTTCAGATTCTCCTACAAGCTGATGATGAATATAGATACCTTTATAGATTACAATTATTTAATATGAAACCATGGAAGGGGTGGAAGTATTTTTTTCTTCATTTGTCTTTTTTCACTCTAGATTCATGGGTGTCAGATTTTGGAGACCGTCTACAAGCACAGCTGTGGCGGTTTACCTCCTGTACGAATGGCCCTGGAAAAGTATGTATAGTACAAAATAAACAGCACAATCATCTACATAGACAATTATTTGAACTGAGTTGCTAATAGTATAGTATACTATTTTGTTATGGGTTATGTGGTAACCCATTGTCTATATTCTTGATCGTGTGCAATGATATACAGATGTATTTTTAAAGCGACATATTTGAAAAGCTTGAAAAATGTGTATCAGTATAAAGTAGATCTCCTGCCCTCCCATGACAAGGTTTGTTTTTACATATCTATGAAATACACTTTTACCATAGCCCACTGGAGGGCAGTAGGGGAGAATTGAATACACTGATGTCCCAGGAATAGAAACCATCAGTTGTCACTAGAGGGCAGCAGATCTCCACTCTTCATTACACCAAGATGCCTTTGTTAAGCCATGGAAATACATGGTGTAAAACAATTGTTATTTCAATTGTATATCTATTTTCAATTTCAACTAGTAAACTATAATGACATGATTTTTCAGAAATACATAAATTGTTAAATCAAATGATTAGAGGTGTGCTTTTCCGTTTTTAAGAAACAAAGTTTTATTCTTTTTCAACATTCCCTCCTGTATCTTAGGATTCTGGCAGTGTGTCATGGTGTCATGTACAAGCAGCTGGCAGCCTGGGTGCTGCACGGCCTGCTCCTGGACCAAAGCGAGGAGTTCTTCATCAGACAGGGCCCCAGTGGAGGAGCAGCTTCCAGTCAGGAGGACGACGACGAAGACCTGGGCATAGGAGGTCTCAGTGGGAAACAGCTCAAAGAGCTGCAAGATCTGGTGAGGAGTGCTGGTTCAACATGCTCACCATCCAAAACATAGTCGATATTAACAAAAAAAATGTCCACTGTTGTTTAAAGGTCCACCAAATATTCTCCATAATGTATTTCCCAACACAACAGCTTAAGGCAATGAAGAGGATCTCTATTAAAAAAAGTGATTTTTTTTACAATCCAAAAATTTGTCTATCTACAGTAAGCGTGTGTTTTCTGCAGGACGGAGTCGATAGATCCCTTTTTTCCAATAAGATATCCTGAAAAATACAGATACCGAGGTGAATTGCATGGTTTACTGTGATATCAATTTTAGGCCATATCGCCCAGTTCTAGACCCACGGTTATTTCCATGGTCATCTGCAATAAGGTCTGAACTGCGCCTGCAGAGGCTGATTGAAGAGGAGAACATGCTGGCACCATCTCTGCAGCAGTTCTCCCTGCGTGTGGAGATGCTTCCTTCCTACATTCCTGTACGTGTGGCTGAGAAGATCCTGTTTGTGGGCGAGTCTGTGCAGATGTTTGAGAACCACAACCACAGTCCTTCTAGGACAGGTATCAATGTATTACTCTATCTGCTCATTTTAGAGCTGCAACCAATGCATCGTTCAATACATGATAGCTAATTAGAATTAGTTGGCGACGAATTTGATAATCGTAGGCTGTGTCCAAAATCGCTCCCTATCCCCCATATAGTGCACTATATGGGCCGCACACCATTGTGTAGGGGTGTCTGAATTCTTCATGTACCCTATAGTGCACTGAAAGTATCCCACAATGCACCGCAAAAAATTGTGAGCATAGATGTATCATGTACCCTAGACGGAGCAATATAACTCATAATGCACAGGGAGACATTTAAAAATGACCTAAACTACAAAAACATGGCATGGCGGGAGTCAATAGCAACTTACCATGGCAGCAAATGGTTATAAATGTATGTACTTTTGACTTTTTGTGATGATGATGTTGGAAATGTATAATTATATATTTTATAATTTTATATATATTATAATAATTTTGACGGCACCGACTCTAGTGTGAGTGAGTGCATTATATAGGGAGTAGTGAGTAGCGGATAGGGAACGATTTCGCACAGCCATTGAATCGGCAGTGAATAATTGTTTCATTCTTGGTTTAGTCATTGCCTCAAACAGGCTAAAACTAAGGGGGATGGGTCGGGTGCAGCTGGCAAGTGGAGGGTTTAAATGAATTAATATTTGATATAAATAACAATTCAAGAGGAGAGGGGAATTGGAACTGAGAGAATGAAGCAAGGAGAAGTGACAATCGTTGGAGAAGATCGGTGATTCGAGACACGAGCCAGTTGGACGGTGGATTTGGAGTTAAAAGAATTAGAATAATGAGTTGCAGTGCTCGGAGGAATAAAAATGGGTGGGAACGGACATGATGAGCTCTTGATTACGCACTGTAATTTCCTGCTGAAGCTAATGAAATATTAGCTTGGTGAGGTGAAGTCGTTTGGCTGGGTGGAGTGCTTGTTTATATTCTAGTAAATGCAATGAGAACAATTCTGGGAAATGATGATGTTGACCACCACCAAAATGATCTGTCCTGATAGGCCTGTTCCAATTGTCTGATGGTATCAAAATAATTTTACAACCCTTTGAGTTATTTGGTAAACAGTCATTTTATTGATTACTCTCTCTTCATTGTCTCAAGAGCTCCACAATTTGTGTGTCCACTAATCTAATTGTAGTTATTGCATTTGTTGCAATGATTGAATTACAACATTTTAAGTAATGTGAACAACATTGGAAAATTTGAATGAAAATTATACTTGAGCTGATTTTCTTTTTCTTTCGTCTGCATAGACCTCTATGCCTTTTAAATCTGATTCCATGATTTAAAACATGCTTTGTAGGGCTGCATCTGATTATTATTCTCATCATCGATTAATTTTTACCATGCCAGTTTTACTGACGATTAATCGATTTAATCGGAATGATTATCAACCTGCTGAAATATATATTTTTTTAAAAGTTTGCAATTTTGATATTGCAGACCTTTTCTGTTTCGCTATCTTCACGTATTGTTAAAATTTCTTTGAGCCTACTGCTCTGCCTAAACTTATAAGATATTGGGTTATGTCTGCCAACATAACTTATTACATTACATAACTTATTACGTTATCTTTACTGTATTGTGTTAACAGTGTTCAGGAGAATGGGCGGGGCCATAACACTGGGAATGGAGACTGGCATTGGGAACAACATATTCAACACGTTTGAGTGAAGAATGGGCTAAATAAGGAAACAATTAATCTCTGCTAATCGATTAGTTGGCGATTAATTCAGTAGGCAATTTATTCAGTAATCGATTATCATCGATTAATCGATTTAATCAGTTGCAGCTCTAATGCTTTATATTATTCAGTGTCCATTCTGAAGCATCAAGAAGACCTATTTGCTGCCGAGCTCCATCGCCTTAAACAGCAGCCACTCTTCAGCCTGGTGGACTTTGAGAACCTCATTGACGGAACCCGGAGCACCGTGGCCGAGGTAGGAAGACCATATGTGTGAATTAGTCAGTTACCTGCTCCAAGCAGGTCATGTTTTCGGTGACGTTGGTTTTTCTGTAAGCAGGATAACTGAAAAAGTTATGCACAGATGTGGATGGAATTTTGTACAGTTGTTGGAAATGACCAACGGAACAAGTGATTCAATGTTGGTGCATTTCTGTAGCTTATAAGTAACAATATAGTTTGACAACTGTTATCAACTTACAAACTGCGATCACTTGCGAGCAGCAGTTCCCTCCATCTACTGCGTGGTATTAACACAGCTCATATAGTGTAGAGGTTAGCCCTACGGTCTGCCAAGCTGGAGACCCAGGTTTGCATCCCACCTCTGGCAGATTGCGAAAATATTTATTTTTATGACTATAATCCAGCATACCACCAAGAGTGTGCGCGCGTACCTCTGGTGACAAGTAATTACATTTTGGTGCATGTCTGTAGCCTATAAGTACATAATAGCATCTAGATATTTTGCTATCAGTGACGCCAAGACCTTGGCGCAGATTTGCACTCTTGAGTGCTTCTAGTTGTGAATGCGAAGCACGAATACACACCAAGCACAAATTTAAAACAAATATACAGATGCATTTGTTAACATGCTATTGTAGGGGAGAATAGATTAGATGTTCACTCTTGGAGCATTTAAATATAGAGCTTGCGAGGAAAAACCTGGCTAAAATGATTTGCTATTTTTCTATTTCTAAATTTTTCTTGTCTTATTATGATCCATAGACTAATTGAATATTCATACTGATTTGAACTGACTGGTGATGCTATAGTCATTAATTAGAATGATCCAAGCAACCTTGTGAAGTTCATATAGAGTCAGCATTGTTGCTGACTCTATTTTGGATTGCATAAAATTGTCAACATTGTTTTTTTTTTAATATTATTTTCAGCACCTTTGGACGTTGATGGTGGAGGAGTCTGATCTGATTGGACAACTCAAGGTTTGTGGGTTTCTTAAATAACTATATTGACTGAAATTCCATTTTTACCTGCTTTGATACCTCTCCATCTAAAAGATGCAATGTAAGCAACCTTTTTGGATAAGGAGAAACGGGTGAAGATGCGGAGCAGATATGTGGGAACTACGTCAGTGGGGTAAATCGAACCCGCGATCACCGTGACATTGAGGCATTTGTGTCCTTTCCAGTGCTGTGTTATTTCCGACTGAGCTACCGGGCTGCACCCAATTTTGATTTTTAATGGAAACAAATTTAAAACTGTTCTTTGCCCATGTTCATATATTTATAAAGAAGCTCAAATATTAGTATTCCCCTAGGGGTTTCGAAACAAACAACCAAGGCAAAATATGTGCGCTCACTTTTTATTGTTTGAAATGTTCTATGCTGCATCAATGCCCACTTTAAATCTATGGTGGTCCTCACACCTTTTTTGTGGACGCGTGTGCCGTTGTGGACGCGTGGACGAAGTGCCATTTTTCATTCTTTATTGTGAGAGATAGTGATAGGATTAAATTGGAAACTGGGAAGAAGAGTCGCTCTATACCACTCTGCTACGGCGCGCACCCTCCCACACCTTTTTTGACCCATGGACCACTAAATTCAGGTTTTCACATCAGGCCAAATTAGAAATGCAGTTAATTTCCAGAACCCAGAACCACATATTCTGTAGCTCCACAACCTGGTCCATCACTAGCATAGATTCTACAGCAGATAAACACACGCTCCAGCTTTGATTGCGACTCTGAACGGAGCATTTTCCAGGAGCAGAGGTGTGGTCACTGGTATCTGGATGGGAAGCATAATTCCTCAAAATCTAATCAGCTGCTGCTGGTGTTCTTCATAACCTGTGTACAGCATAGTGTCATCACACCATTGAGCCAGTGTTGAATAAGATAGATCAGGCTCAAAATGAAATGAGCCAGCTAATGCGCCTTTTTAAAGGATGTTATTTCCAGGGCTTGAAAACAAAATAAGTTTTAAAATGTTCCGTTCCGAACAATTCAGCTAGGCCTAAGTTTTCATTCTCGGAACCGTTCCGCCACCAAAATATCTGTTCGGAAAGCTAAGATTTTGTTCATTCTTAAAGTTCCTTATTTTATGTAATGTTAAGTTTAGATTTAATTTATACAAAATATATTTGGTGGACTTTCAAACTTCAGTGCAACTGTATTAATGTAAAAACCCTGGTTTAAAACGCCATTATATTCACTTCCTCGTCTGTCCAAATGATGGAGCCCTCACATGCATGGGATTGATGACTGACGGTGAAAGTTGGATGGATGTGCAACCGGAACCAGTTTTGTGTATTTCATAATGGTCCGTTTCTGTTCCGGAACATTTGAAGAAATCTTTTTTCGTTTCCGTTTCCGCTCCTCGTAAAATTCCATAAAATTCTGTTAGTTTTCGGTTTTCGTTGCTTGAACCGGTTCTGAGTACTGATTGGGACTGAGGTTTCTTTTTAAAAGTATTATTGATTTTTAAAAGGAAGTCATTTTAAAAGGAGGTAATGCTTCCCCCCCCCACCAAACATCTCTTGATTCAGTGCATTTTTGCAAGTCTCTGGTTAACAACAAATATTTAAATCTTATTTAATCTGCAATTCAATGTGTTACAGTCTGGCTGTATATAATCTGCATTACCTGTGCACTTGGGACTTGGCATCTATTAACTATTGCAGCAATGAACGATCAACTGAATTCAAAGTCATTTGCTCACCTCAAGAAACTGCCCCCCGGACCATAGGTCGAGCAGTGTCGTGGGTTCGAATCCCTTCTCTCGCTTTTCTGCAATGTCCCCCCCCTGACTCTTCATCCCAGTTTCAGATTTAATACTGTCACTATCTCTCTCAATAAAAGAATGAAAAACTGCACCCCCCAAAAAAGGAAAACTACACCAAATACATGCTCCATACTTGCGTACTCTACATGCAGTACTTGCTGGACCCAAAGGGGGGTGAACTAATCACTTCCAAAACGTCCTTTTCATGTCCCGTATGTGAATTGTTACATGGCCGAAGTTTGGCTACACAAAAATCAAATGTGGCATTTTTTTAGTTGCTTTTACCTTCACCCCCGTTTTGAGTTTGTGTACTAAAAGTACTGCTGCGTGCCGGAGTGAGTGCCCAGATAAAGTCAAGTGAGGTATCAACTCGGCTAAGAACAGGCAAGAACATATTTCAGTTTACATTTTCAGTGAGTTTTTTTTTTGCAAACATAGTAAGTGTACCTATTTGTGCACCGATGACCCACACGTGTGCAGTGTCTGCATAATACATATAATGAACTGGTATTTGTGCAGATCATTAAAGACTTCTACCTGCTGGGTCGAGGAGAGCTGTACCAGGTGTTCATCGACCACGCCCACCAAATGCTCAAAAGCCCGCCCACTGCTGTCACAGAGCACGGTGCGTTGCCGTACACTGATTGGTTGGCTGACTGATGATTGTCTATATGTTTATCATATTGTATATCTTTCTAGCTACATTTGAAAACCACAACATGCGATGGGTGTTGACTCACAAACTTGCTGATCACCTATAAATAAAATAACTTTTTTTTTTCTTTTTTTTTTCGGGCAGATGTGAACGTGGCCTTTCAGCAGGCTGCACACAAGGTTCTGCTGGATGATGACAACCTACTGCCTCTGCTGCACCTGACCATCGACTACCAAGGCAAAGACTCCAAAGGTACTTTGGTCACCTGACCATAAAACGTATTACAAATGTAATCAAAACGTTGATATTTTGTTTTTCAAAGTTAATTTCTGGCTGCAAGCGCCACTTTTCATTGTTTATTGAGAGAGGTAGTGAGGATTAACTGGGAAAGTGGGGTGAAGAGTCGGGGGGGAGACGATGCAGAAAAGCCGAAGAGGGGATGAGAACCTGTGGCGCTGTTCGACCTATAGTCTAGAGGACGCACTCTATAACCGCTGTGCCACCGCGTGACCCCTAAAGCGTTGATCTGTCTTTGAATGAATGCTGTGTGTTAGAGCTGCAACTAACGATTATTTTAATAATCAATTAGTTGTTGATTATTTAAATGATTAGTCGATTCATCGTTTGGACGTTCTTTCTTTTAGAAAATCCACAAAATGTTAACACTGACCAACAATTGCAAGATATTAATCTTGTTAACTTCAAATCTAGTCAAATTTGGTTCTTCTTAACCAACAAATGAACAAGTTACTTTCCCGAAGAAAACCGTATTACTTTTAGATTTCTTACATTATATTTGATGTTTTTCTTCTTTTTCACCATTTTTCCATCAGTTATGGCCATTTAATATTTCATATTTTCAAACATGATGTATTAATATCAAATTGTCCTGGACCAATTGGGGTGATGTCAGCACAAAATTGGCAAAATGACAATGATTCAATCTCTTGGCGATTATCGGTTTATGACATTCGTTGCCGATTAATTCTCTAATCGATTAGTCATCAATTAATCGACTAATCATTGCAGTCCTACTGTCTGTATTGGGCTGGCTATGTGATGCAGTCGGTAAGATTACTTTATCCAGCTCCATACACTCTTGTACCTGTGGCTTAGTCTCACAGCGCACGGAGCTGTTGTGTGATCAAGTCCCGTCTCCGGTATGCTGCACGTCTGCTTCTCCGCTCTCTCTCTCCCCCTCCCCTCTTCACACTAAATCCTGTCAATAGAATGGCGTTTGTACAGAATTTGTGTAATGATATCCTTGCTTGATGTCTTCAAACAGAGGCAGGCGCCACTAGGGAGAGCAGCACACCTCCTCAAGACATCTCTCCCCGGGATATCCCTCCCACTGGCTGGGCTGCTCTGGGGCTGCTGTACAAGGTCCAGTGGCCGCTGCACATTCTCTTCACTCCGGCCGTGCTGGAGAAGTCAGTGTTCTCGCTCTTACAATTTTTTTGTCAAAATCCACAGTGTGCCGACAGCTGCTATCTCTGGAGCATGTTGAGCTCTAAGTGACCTGGCTATGTTTTGGGTACGACAGCAAGGCTGTGATTGGTCAAATCAGAATCAGGTTTTATTGCCATTGTCACTGATACAGGTTCACAAACTAGGATCTAGGATCTTTTTTTTTGGTAAACGGTGGAAGACACGTAGTACGAGAAAAAATGTTAAAAGGAAAATACAGTAGTGCAACAATCTTGTTAATAGCAGGTCAATCGGACCAAAAAGGGGTTATTTACAGGCACAGTCTGTGGTGGAGGGTGGGGATAGACTGTGTTAATGGAAGTAGGTGGGGGTAGGGGTGTGAGAGAACCGACGATAAGGGTGGCACTATTTCAGTGTTATTGGTGACAAGTTTGGGTCGTTCAGGATCCATATGAGGCCAAAGAGCCTCTGTTCTATACATCCTGTTTGATCATTGGAGAAAGGGTAATATGATTTGTGATGTTTTGTAATGTGTGTGGTTTTGGCAAACTGTGACACTTGCTGGCACAAATAGCTAAGGTTAATAGCTAACTTAAAAACAATGACGGTTGGTGTCACTGGTTTCAAAGTACCTTGCATGTGCAGGGTGCATGTTTTTTTTCCTTTCAAATACGCGACATAATGAATACAATTTATTAGCTTTTTCTGCATTGGGCATATTCTGCCACAACTAAAATTTAGTGGCCTGAAGCAGGCCATTAGGTAGAGTAGCAGTTTAAACTACCGAAGGGTTCATGCCTGAAAGAATGTTTTTTGAATCCCGGCTCTGAATCACCATGTCAGTGTGCCCTTGGGCAAGACACTGCTAATTACTGAATTAAATATGACCACAAATGCTCTCAAATGGCATGTTCAGAAGTTCAGAGAAAATGGCCACTTATCCACTGTTGGTCCAGGTACAACGTGGTGTTCCGCTACCTGTTGAGTGTGCGGCGGGTGCAGTCCCAGCTCCAGAACTGCTGGGCGCTCCAGATGCAGAGGAAGGCTCTGAGCTCCAGCCAGACTGACGCTGTCAAGTGGAGGCTGAGGAACCACATGGCTTTCCTGGTGGACAACCTTCAGTACTACCTGCAGGTCTGGACCAGAGTTGTGATGGTCTTTTTTTTTTTCCTGGTCTTTTTTCTGGTTTCTGGTCTTTTTCTGGTATGCTCTGCCCACCAAGACTGCCAGGTCTACGAATAGCTTGTTCCCATTAGCTGTTCCACTGTGGAAATCAGACAGGAGCACCAGCCACTTCACAAGTCATGCCTTTGTGTGTTTATATATGTGCATGTATCGACTCGGCTAACGGGGAACATATTTCAGTATGACATTTTGGGGCCGGTTTCTTTAAGCAAACCCTGTGGAATGGTATCAGCAATGGTGTGTGTCTGTGTGTAGGTGGATGTGCTGGAGTCTCAGTTCTCTCAGCTGTTGCAGCAGATCAACTCCACCAGAGACTTTGAAAGCATCCGGATGGCCCATGACCACTTCCTCAGCAACCTGCTGGCACAGTCCTTCATCCTGCTCAAGCCGGTCAGCCTCCATCTCCATAGAATGGAAATAGAAAAAAAAAGTCCTGGCTCCGGATCATATTTACATTTCACCTTTTTAAAACAAAATTGCTCAAAATGTTAAACAGTTTAACCAATTAACAAGATTTTCACAAGAGGTGGGTATTGGGCCAAGCAACACTCCATTTAAAGTTATTTTTTGGGGGCAAGCGCCGTTTTTCATTCTTTGTCGGTAGAGATAGTGGCAGGATTAAATCGGAAATTGGGATGAAGAGTCAGGGGGGAGACACCGCAGGAAAGCCAGACAGGGGATTTGAACCTGCGGCACTGCTCGACCCATGGTCTGGGGGACGCCCTCTCTACCCTCTCGGCCACCACGTGCCCCCACACCCATCACTCTTATGTTGGCACCTGTTCCACACTCTGTTGTCCTTGCCCTGACTTGGTGCATGTGGAACGTTATGCTATTGCAATAATAACACCCTGATACCTTGCATCTCTCGGCCTAACCCGTTCTGCAGGTGTGCCTGTCAGCGTATCGAACAAGCTGTTCCGTGTGGATGACCTGCCCCCTCTCCTCTACTCCCTGCTCCTTTTGAGCATCGGGGGCTCCCTGGCCTTCGGTCTGGGCTTCTCCGAGTTCCTACTGGTTTCCCGTACTTCCAGCCTCACACTCTCCATATCGGGCATCTTCAAGGTCAGGAATGCCACAGATTCTTCTTAAAATTGTTATCAGAATTCTATCATTTACCTGCTGTTGGGGTGATGACTTCGGCAGGCTATCAGAGAACTAACGGGTTGGAAGTAGCAGTCAGTTTTGACTGGCACTAGCCACTTTTCTGACCTCACTTGGATATGTAATGCTCCTGTACATAGACCTATGATTAGAGTTGACTGACCTGTTCTGTTCTTAAGGACTGCCTGTTTCTTGTGTTTGCGTTGTCCTATGTAATTGCCTTTGCCGGGGCATAGCCGAGAAGCAGGTTATGTTTTTAGCCGCGTTTGTTTGTCCACTCGATAACTTTAAAAGGTGTGTATCTGGATGAAATCTTGCAGAGTTGTTGGAAATGATAAAAAAGAAAGAAGTGATTAAATGTCGGTGCATTTCTGTAGCCTATAAGTAACATAAGCGTACTTGATCAGCAACTTACCGATAGAACGCTGTGTGCGGACAGCGGTCACGTGACTAGACTTCCGGGTCCAGGGACCACTGGGAAATGTAGTTGGCATGTTCGCCTGTGACGTCAATAGTGTTCGCACCACTCTGCGAACACTTGCATTGATAATGGGTGGCCACACATACTGCTAGCACTAACAGTACTATGTTTTTGTACCACTATGGCGCAGGTTTGCAATCTCTGAGTGCTTCTAGTAATGTAATATCATATGGGTCTTTGCTGCACTGCTTGAAGAGAATCCTAATCTTTGAACTTGAACTTGACAATGGCAACAAATTCTCATTCCTGGTCTTACGATCAATGTATCGTAATTGCCTTTATCTTGCCATGTTACAATTAAAAGCAATATACACATTGAAGTTGGATTCAGACACGGTAGACACTGACAATCACATAAAAAAGTGATACAGATGAAGTGGACTATAATGAGTTTCAAGATGGAGTTAAGGCCAGATTACACTTCTGCAACAGTACATACCAAATGCCGCTTGGCTCTGGCTGCAAACCAGGTTTGCTGTTATGCTTCCGCACCCTCAACGCACAGCCACTAGTGACACACTGCATTCTCCTGCCGAAGCACAAGTGGGAGTCTATTCGAGAACTTGCGAGAACTCCGGCAGAAAGTCACGAGTAATTCGGCGTAGTCGAAAGTGTTTATATTCCATTTGTATATTTATATTTATTTCATTGTAGTGTAGTTGCTCCTCGGTTTTTAAAAATGGCTCGCCCCGGTATCAAAAACGGCAACACAGACAGCCGGAAAGGCATGCTAAGGACCAATAACTTTTCTCTGCGCACTTTCGCTTGAGGTCTGTGCGGGTTTGCGACGGTCTGGTGCGTAGTCAGGATTTTATGTGAGGTGCGCGACGACTGTTGCAGAACCTCTGGGTGGGGGCCGTGGCAGCGCACAGAGACAGATCTGACGGTTGCAGAGGCTATGCGTCAGAAGCATAAATCGGCCTTTACACGTTCGTAGAGTTATCAGTCCATGGAGACATGCTGCAAGCATCACTTCACGGGGGAAGGAACTCGCTGTGTCCGAAATCGCTCCCTACCCCGTACTTCCTATCCCCCATATAGTGCACTCACTTATAGTGCACTTAACAGCAATGGCCGAGATTTCGGACACTAGAGTCGGCGCGGTTGAAAATTATCATAAAATATAATTATAAAAATACAATTATAAAATTCAAAAATCATCAGAAAAAAATCAAAAGTACTTACATTTATAACTATTTGGCCCAGTCGATCACTATTGACTCCCGCCGCGCCAATTTTTTAAAAGTTTTTTTTAAAAATGTCTCGCAATGCATTATGGATTATATTGCTCCGTCTAGGGTACATCCAATGCTCACTACTTTTTGCGGTGCATTGTGGGATACTTTCAGTGCACTATATAGGGTACATGGAGAATTCAGACACCCCTACAAAATGGTGTGCGCCCCATATAGTGCACCATATGGGGGATAGGGAGCGATTTCGGACACAGCCATTGTGTCTCTGTGTGTATGTGTATAAGACATACCCTGGAAATATCAGTTTTCCCTTCAGTTTGAGATCGGCAGCACAGTCGTCAGACAGACAGTTCTTCTCAAACAGAGTCTGGAAGACACGAGAACAAGAGTTAGAATGATATTCATGGGGTGGTCCCCTGGACAGACACACAGAGTCACACACACATGCACAGACACACAAATGACACAGACACAAACGCACACACACAGACAGACACACACTTTACACGCACATACACACACGCGCACACACGACGCGTACAAACAGACGCACACACAGACGACAGTCAGACATAATCGAACACACAGACACACATAGACACACACACACACACACACAAAACTCACAGACAAACACCAAAACACACACATTACATGCACAAACACACACAGTCGACACACAGACATAACCGCACACACGCACATACATAGACACACACAAAACACAGACAAACACCCAAACACACACATTACGTGCACAAACACACACAGTCAACACACAGACATAACCGCACACACGCACATACATAGACACACACAAAACACAGACACACACACAAACACGCATCACACACAAACACACACACACACAAACATGCATCACACACAAACACGCATAACACACA
>OMKY01213501.1:0-13381 GCA_900302395.1 Bregmaceros cantori | reverse complement strand
AATTCGTTGGCTACAGTACAGTGATGCTTTTTCCTAATAAAAAGTCATGTATTGCATTTCTTTTTAATTGGTAAAAAAACAGCTGAGCTGGCTCCGTGGTACGGCCGCTTAGACAGCTGAATGAAACACATGTACCGCAATGGCTCGGAGCTTTGTGGGTTCAACGACAGCTTTGTTGTAAATCTGGAGAAGCACCATGTTGGTGCATATTCTGCTACAATTGGAGATGGTGACATATGAAGTGAAAAAGAACACAGTGGCCGTGTCCGAAATCGCTCCCTAGCCCCTAGATAGGGCACTGACTATATAGTCCACTCAATCTCAGTGACGAGATTTCGGACACTAGAATTGGCACTGTTAACTTCCGTCACCGCTGTCGCATAGTTACGTCATAGCCTGTTGGCATTGGCCATAGCATTCTCATGCTTTTTTTTTTATAATAAATGTATATTTTATCACAGAAAATCAATTGTACTCACATTTATAATCATTTGCCGTCCTGCATCGTTTTTGTTTTGGAGCGCGCGCGTCGTCTTCTTCTACGTTTTAATTAGTGTAATGCGTCTCGCAATGCATTATGGGTTATATTTCTCCGTCTAGGGTACATCCGATGCTCACTACATTTCGCGGTGCATTGTGGGATACTTTCAGTGCCCTATATGGGGCACATGGAGAATTCGGACACCCCTACAAAATGGCGTGCGCCCCATATAGTGCACTATATGGGGGTTAGGGAGTGATTTCGGACTCAGCCACGGTCTCACCTATCTTGACCAGCAATACAGGCGGCGTGGGCCGCGGGGGGTAGGGGTCCTCCGGGTCGCTGAGTGGAGATAGCAGAACATTGCCGTCCATGGGAGAGAACATGCACACGGGAGGCGTTCGGATGCTGTCTTGAGCGTACTTGGGCGTTTGGGACAACGACGGGATGCTGTCGTTCTCTTCCGAGCCCGACGACGACTCGTCGGTGTCGACCATGGGTCGAGACTTGGGAGGCTGTTGCTTGGTGGGAGCTTTGGGCTTGCGTTTGTCTACGGTAACGTTCACCGTGGTACTCGAACCATTGCTGCTGGCGTTCAGTCCCACCACTGTGCCCTGACCCGCTGTCGTCATGCTGGTGTTCACGGCACCGGTGACTGGAGCTGGCATTGGTGCACTGGGCGGGGCGGTTGGCCTCGGGGACGATTTCGGGGGCTTCTTGATGCTCGGCTTGCGGGAACCTTGCGTCACAGGCGTAAAGTCACAGAAGAGAGCAAGTCAAGTAAAGACCAAGTTCTAAGGCATTAATTAAGTCTAATTCAAGTTCAAGTTTGCTATAGCCGTCAATAGATCCCCCGAAGTCAGGTCAGAAATGGCCATTATGTTTATGAATGTATAGCGTTATTTTTTTTTTAATTCCTTTTTTTCAATTCCCTTCTTTTTTTAAATGTTTTTTTCCAGCCCATTTAGGCTGTTTTTTTCTCAAGCTTTATTTATTAGGGTTAGTGGAAACAGGTGAAGATGGGGGGTAGACATGCTGGAAATACGTTGGTGGTGGGATTCGAACCACCGACTCACTGCGCCATTGAGGCATATGCGTGCTTTCCAGTGCACTGCCTAACCGACATCTATTGGGCAGCACAATTCCCTTCTTTCTTGCGTTTTTTTTTTAACTGGTGTCTTGTCCTTTTGTATGCACTGATTGTATACAGCAGCATGCACGTTGAAGATACATTTTTTTTTTAGCTAATAAAACAACCTTGAACGAATAAATCAAACCTTTGGTGGGTGCGGTGGGTCTGTGCGGGGTGATCTCGGGCGCCGGCTCGCTCTCCACCCGCAGACCGCCCTTGGGTTCGGCCACTACCGGCTTCTTCGGCTGCTTCTTACCGGTCGACCTCCGGCCGCTCTGCGCTGCCCCGCTGCCCTCGCTTTGGGCCGGCGATTTCTGCCGCCGGCCCAAAGCAGCGGCTGCTTGGCTGTCACGGTTGTCGGGCTTGTACTTGTTAGGAATCCAGTTTTCCAGCTGCCACTTTTTGTTCTCTCGGGACTGAAGAGGGGACAGAAACAAGGAGGTGGGGAAACGGTTTTGAAATTTGCGACTTCTGAATTCCATACACGTCTTATGGAAAACACAGACTGGCTGCCAAAGACGTCAAGACATTTTCAGAATGTAGAAAATTATAATCACAATTTTTGTCATTGCTTCGTTTGCGTCGCAAACAGCCTACTTTAAAAAGTAGTACTTTTTAAAGTAGCCTGTTTTTTGTTTTTCTTACAACTTATTTTTCCCGGCGACAGCGCCGTTTTTCCATCTTTATTGGATAGGATTAGTCGGAAACTGGATTGAAGATATCGGGGGTAGACATTACAGACATGTCAACGAGCGTAGTCGAACTCGCGACACTGAGGACGCTGCGGTAGACACAGTGCCACTAACATGAATGGTGTCGCGTTAGGTGTCCATAACCACTCGGCCAACGCAGACCCCTTTGAGTACTTCATTTAACAAGCCATACTAATAATAATTTGCTTTAGTAATCATTCTGCTTTTAAAGATGAATCAATTAATCGTTTGTAAAACAAATCGAAGATCAAAATAATTGTTAGCTGCAGCTCTGATATAGTGTGTCTTCATGGTGGTGTACCATTGGCGTACCAGACCTGAGTGAATTGTTTGCTATATTAATAATCATTTGGGTGTACTGGCTCTCTGCCGCAACAATAATAATTTGGGTTGGTGAGTGTGCACAGTAGTGTACCTCTGGAGCAGCAGGCCTGGGAGGGTCGTTGGCCTCACTGTCTGATCCAGAGCTGGTCTCGGTGTCACTGTCTGATCCAGAGCTGGTCTCGGAGCTGTGACTGCTCGAGTCATCCCTGGAGTGTTCCGGACAGTCGCTGTGGTTGCTGTTATTACTGTCATGACAAGTTCACATCGGTCAAATCATGTTGGAAAACTTTTGGAAGTTTTGAACACACGTTCAAAGTGCATTTCTTGGTTGCAGTAAATGAATCACATCTACCTGGCAGAGGTGTTCCTGGAGGGGTTTTTGGCAGGGTCCTGCTCCCCGTCACTGTCTTCACTGCTGCTCAGCTTCAAGTCTTCCTTCAGGCTAAAAGATGAAGCACAAATCAGGTCACAAATGACTCGTTTTTTGGGGGATCCTCATTAGCTCTCAGATGTTTGATTGCTACTCTTCCCGGGGCCCACACTTTCATAACATTGACATCCACATGTCAAAACAATACAGCAAATACAATAAAACATAAAATCAATAATTACTAGTGGCTTGAGCCCTTACACATGTAAACAACTCATGTATAAGTAAATAAAAATAAAAATCGGCCTGCAACTACCTCGAGCAGTTGCCAAACACCGAAACATCAATTGGTTGGATATCCTCTGTTCATTAGGGCTGCAACTAACAATAACTAGAAAGTTGTTGAGTGCCGATCACTTTAAATAGCATTTAAAACTGAAACTGGCTGCTTTTTAATCAAGTGGTAAGCATAGTAGAATCACTTTTATTGCTAGGTCGTGGATAAACACAGACGTGGAATTTGACTTCGGACGGGACCCTCGTACAGTAAGTAGCAGAGATGGCAAATCCAGTTCCAGAAAGTAAAAATCCTGACATGTTTTGGTTCTACCTGTGCACTCCAAATAGCAGCTGCTCCTAATTAGAGAAGCTAATTAGCAGATCAACCAGTTTGGTTGATCTGCTAATCAGTGACACCTGTTTGCAGTGCACTTCTACGCTGGGTAGAAGCCAAAATGTGGCTGGACTTTTACTTTCTGGAGCTGGATTTGCCATCTCTGGTAAGTACTAACACAGTAAGATATGGCACAATGACAAAAACTATAGACGAGTTTGGCGGATACTTCCGGTGAAATTTGCACTATGAACGTCACTTCCGGTTCGACGTGTTTTGGACTATTTTTCAATATGTCTACTCAGTGGGAGCACAGACCTACAGGGTTACTTAACAACGATGGTGGTAACTTGTGGTGTGCTATTCCACACCCAAATGCTCTCGTGCGGATCTGTGACCCACAAACGCATGATTTAATAATCAGTGCAACCTGTTCCATTTTCTCATTCTTTTTGGAATTACTAGTAGAAGAAGCAAGCCTATTGGTCCAGAAGAACATGTGACCACTCGGTGAGTAACTTTAAGTCGGATTTTAACTGTATTTCATCAATATTTATAGTGAATGCTGCGAGTGAGGTGATGCGTTACTGGTCACAGACTGACACCTAGTGGTCGGATTTTGAACTGGTGTGCGTTTTTTGAGCTCGGACCTCGGTCCAGTACCAGAGTTGGCATAGGCAACAATAAGGCACCGGAAGTGACCTTAAGACGTGCGGGACAAAGTGACTCCCCCCAGTGTTTCGCACGTAAACCCGTCTATATACAAAAGCAAATGAAACAGCAAACAGTGTTAGTAGTGAAGGCTCACTGACTTGGGCTGGTCCTCCGAGGCTTTGGCCTGATGACTGCTGGAGCTCTTTGACGAGTCCCGGCCTCGTTCTGCAGGAGACCACATTGTAGTTATATTAACACAATGGACGTGGACACTTTGGATGCTTTCTGTGACAATGATTACTGGATAATAGACTGAATATTATCAATCCGTTCATCTACTTTTTTTGAGAAGTTGTACCTAAAATACGTTTGACGGTATATGGGTACTAAGGATATATTCGCTGATTAGAATATGTGTCACTCATGTCAAATAAATAAATCCTAGTGGTAATATACCAGATGTATGCATAAAATGTGGCGAGAAGGGGACACTATTTCATTGCGTTTAGCAATGTAGGGGCGGCACAGTGCTTAGCATTGCTGCCGCACAGCTAGAAGGTCCTGGGTTCGAATCCCAACCCGGACAGATCCTTTCTGTGTGGAGTTTGCATGTTCTCCCCGTGTCTGTGTGGGTTTCCTCCGGGCACTCCGGTTTCCCCCACCACCAAAAACATGTTCTAGTTGACCTGCTCCAGGTGAATGCGGAGGAAGAATTTCACTGTACATGTATGTATGTGTGATGAAATAAAGTATCTTATCTTATCTTAATGTAATATGATAACATCCTTCTGGAATGAGGTTAAAACAGCAATGGAAGAAAAAAAAAATAATAATTTTATTAGGTTGCAGGTTTGTATCAATTCTAGGATTGTATCAAACACAACACAAATATACCAAAAGAGAACAGATAATAGACATGTGTCTCTAGTATGCTAAAAGGTCGATAGCAAAATATGGACAGACCAAGTATTACATTTCGGCTTAAGAGTGACATATTCGACGAGGGAAAAGGGACTTGTTTGAAGAGATTTGGGGACCATTTGTTGCTTTTGTGCAAAGCATAGACTTAACAAACAAAGAGGAATGAATATTGATGCTTGTTTTAGGCTTTTTGTTTTGGTTCAGTCAAAAAGAACAACATGATGACAGACCACTTCATTTTGTTATGTTGATATCTTGTCGAGAATGGTTTTTTGGTCTTGCAGGTCAACGGCCCTGCTATGAAGGGGGAGGTTATTGGTGGAGTGGTTAAAGACGCTGCACCTAACGCGCCTTCATTCATAATAATGGTGCTGTGGTTCCGATCACAGGGTCCGTAGTGCCGCGAGTTCTCCTGCCCTCACCAGCTTGTCTGCGATGCCTATCCCCGATCTCTTCAACAAAGTTTCCGAATTATCCTATCCAATAAACATGGAAAAGCGGCGCTGAAGCCAAAGAAAATAACTTAAAAAAGGACCAATGCCTATCATCCCTAGCTTAATCTTCTTCCTTGCTGTTGTTGCTGCTTCTAGGAAGCAGCAACAACAGCATTAACTACCATGGCGACCGGCAGGGACATCAGTGGAAATGCAACAAGTCGGTCATTCCATTATCAGGGCGGCTTGTCTGCTTGGCACACATTAAATTAGAAACGGTGTACGTGTGTGCAGACACTTACTGTGTCCGCCAGGAAAGGGAGGGTGTTGAGACTCCTGCAAGAGAGATAATGGTGGCTGCAATTAGAAAGGGAGCGCCAATAAGCAGTGTGGTTGAAATCAAACATAAGATACGCAGCATCACCAGGCAAGCTCTTCGTATTCCAAAGTCAGAAATGAGGCTTCTGCATTTTTACAGGCATCAATATATCTGTGATTAAACAGTAATATCTATAGACTTCAGCAATCTCGATTTTTGATTTGTTCCAGATTTCTTGAGAAAAAAAAAAAAGGGACAAAATATATGGTGCAGTCCGGCATCTGTCCGGCCGCCGGCGCATTGGGCTTCTGACAACGCGGCCCTCTGAGCAAAGTAGTTGAATAGCCACATAATGGCCAAATAATAATAATAATAATAATAATAATAAACTTGTACCGCGCCTTACATCCCGTGGGATCTCAAGGCGCTAACAAGCAGTAAAAACAAGATGAAACCAAAACAAAGTGAGAGACTGTAAACATGCGCTAAAAAAAACATTGGTTAAGAGTAACAAATGAACACAGTGGCCTAGGAGAATGCTTTGGAAAACAGGAATGTTTTTAGTCCGCTTTTAAAACTGCTGATGGACTGCGGTGCTCTCAGAGGAGCTAGCAGGGCGTTCCAGAGATTGGGCGCTGCCGAGCAAAAAGGCCCGGTCCCCCATGGTGCGGAGATTAGTCTTTCTGATTTTGAGGAGGAATGTGTTGGAGGATCGGAGAGTGCGGATGGAGTTCTGGAGTGTAATGAGTTCTTTGAGGTACAGGGAGTGCAGTTCCATGAATGCATTGGTAGGTGAGTAAACGGATCTTGTATTCGGTGCGGAGGGAGGTGGGAAGGCAGTGTAGCGTTTGAAGAATGGGAGTGATATGGTCGTATTTATGCACTCTCATCAGGATCCAAGCAGCACTGTTTTGGATGTATTCGAGTTTTTGGGTGCACTTGCTGGGGATCCCGATGAGAAGTGCGTTACAGTGATCAAGTCTGTGGCTTGACTACTGTAACGTCTACAGTAGTCAAGCCTAGTCTACAGTGGCCAAGTGCCCCCCATCCCTTTCCCAGAGTAAGGGCGGGTTGATCACAGTGACTGATGTAAATACGTGCGAGTTTGCATATTGAATATTTCAAATTTACAGCTCATAACTTTATAATTGATAACAATACAGATATGAATATTTTGCCCAACATTAGTTTGAGGATGTGCTCATTTTCCGTGGCAGGGATAGAGATCGATACAATAATAAACTACAAGGACACAAAGCGATGACAAACCTTCGTTGGGAAAGGGAACTTGGACGGTTCAGTCTTGCTGGGAGTGTGAATGGCTGTGAGAGGTGGCGGCCATGACTGTGTCATTTCCTGAAACAGGATAAAGATCTCAGAAGTGTTCTTTTCAAAACAAGCCTATTCA
This sequence comes from Bregmaceros cantori, assembly GCA_900302395.1. NCBI lineage: Eukaryota > Metazoa > Chordata > Actinopteri > Gadiformes > Bregmacerotidae > Bregmaceros > Bregmaceros cantori. The sequence continues at coordinate 6,012 of OMKY01213501.1, read as the reverse complement.
TAAAGCTCATGCTGTTCAATGCGTATCAAAATATTAGGTTCAGAACTTCAGATTTTAAAGGAAAAAATTAGTTAATTAATCGTCTTAAGATGGCTGATTAATTGATTACTAATAATTGTTACTTGCAGCTAGGGGTGCAGAGATTTGTCGATTAATCGATGACTAATCAATTATGAAATGAATAGACAACTAATGCAATAATTGATTAATAGACAAGGAGCTGAATGATCGTTATTGTCAGCAGTTTTGCCGACACCATGACCAATTGATCTACACAAATGTGATATTACTTGATAATTTTTTACAAACCCAAATATGATTAATATTATTGATAAAGAAACATGAATATGAATATATGAAAATATTAAGATATAATGAAATTGTAGTTTGTGTCCCAAATTAACTTAATTCTAACATAATTCAGCTCACATTATCAAACATTTGTTCGATAATGTGAGCCGAAATTGACTACAAGTTGACAAGATTCATTACCATGTCCCTGGGAATATTTTGGGGATTTTTTAAAGTGAACATATCTAACCAATTAATCAATTTACGACAAACCAATTAAAATAATTGTTACTTACAACCCTAGTTACCTTATTTATCTTTTACTGGGAGGTACGTGCATGAAAAGCGTTAGACAAGTTTAAGATTGTTATTAAAAATTAACCTTCCCCTGGACCAACCACGAAGGTACAGTGTGCTCTAGAACAGGTTTAACCTGACGTCAGAACAGTAACCAAACGCTTTTGTTTTGTCTACAGACCAGGGCTGTGAGGTTTTGGACAGCATGCGGTGCGGTAGTGACGTCAATATCAATATTGAACTACACTCAAATGAGTGACTACCGAAATATCTGCAAAATGGGTCTGTATGGATTTCAAAAAAAGTCTTTAAAATTGAAACGTATTATATATGTGTGCATTTTCTTTCTGTTTTTTTTTTGTTTATAACATTTTATGTTAAGCTAGCCGCAAGAAAATGGTGTAAACCCCACACCAAAGCCTACTTCAAACCATTTTTTTCCTTTGTAAAAGGGAGATGACAATGAAAGTTCATAGTGAAATATGATGGCACTCCCTCTAGCGCGCAGCAGTACTTTGAAACAACTTGCATACAGGATTAGGGAAAAACGTGGAAGTGATTAGCCGCTTCAATCTTCACCCCTGTTTGTTAGAGAGCTTAGAACCGTGGACCCAAAGTGCAGCTGCACACCAGAGTGAGTGCATGTATCACACACGATTAGAATTATCATTGGGTATGGTAAAACCAGGGTCGAAAAATGTAACAAAAAAAAGTGCCAATCAAATCGTGTTATCCAGTCACGGTGCAGTAGGTGGGACAAGTGGTGTGAGGGCGGTACCGCCACAACTCCACCCAGGTCTCGTGTTGCCCAGACCAAAGTCTGGTGGACTACGTCTGCCCGATTTGCTCAGACCATAGACTGCATATTAAAAATGGACACCGCATTTGTTCTGGTGGTTGATGCTTGATCTAGCGGCGTGCAATGCGTGGACAATTCATGGGTTCTGGTTTGCCAGGTTAGGGTATTGGGCGGTCATGTCTAAAGAAGGCTGGCAAAACATTTGGTGGTACAAGTAGAAGGTGATGCCTTACCTTTAAGATCTCATCAACACAGTTGGCGTCCCCGGGTCCCTGTGAACACAGACCGAAGCAAAAAGTGACCGGGGATGTCATGGTGAGATTCTGAAGTAGAGATCCTTTCCAACAGAATAATCAATTCATGATTCAAATCATCATTTGGCTTACAGAATGTATCAATATTACCAAGGCAGTAGTCATGATTGAGGATTAGTTTGCATTTACTGTACCAAATTAGCTCAACGTAATAACAGTAGTAATAAATAAACAAATCCAATGAGATCCAATGTCTTATGATGCACCCTAATTATTTTTAACACGCAATAAATTGTCAATTCCGCCGTAATGCAACAAAGAATAACGGGAAACTTAATTTACAATTCCACAAAGTACCCTGCAATTCTAGCATACCAGGAGCTGAATAGACTTGGACGATATTACGATACTCTTCGTTTATCGGCGATGTCTACTGGTAAGGACGATGCCACATGCAAGATCGTCTAAATGCCTTTAAAATGCTGCGTGTGCGCCGAGAGAGAGTCGCTCCGCGCCCACTCTTCACTCGCTCACTTGTGTTCGATTTAGCATAAGCATTACTTTTAATCTCTCTCGTTCGTGCACACACACACACGTACAGTTTTTGCAACAACGGCGCAATGAAGGAACTGCCGTCGATGATCCTTTCTAAAATTGGAAAATTGTGCAAAAAGTGTTTATTAAATATCAATACATATTTATTGTGTGTAGCAGACATCACACACCCCCACTCTCTATAGGAGAGTGCTGATAGCTTGGGGGAAACATCGGGCGCACTCGCACCAAGGCGACGATTGGTGCGCACTGTAGGCGAGGCAGTAATGACGCCAAGGCTCGTTTTGTTTATTCACTTAATTCGGACGATATAATCGTAAATCTTTTTTCCTCTGCAAAATATTGGCCATATGCAAATTCCAATATCATCCAAGCCTAGAACTGACCAAGAAATGCTCAATGGCTCTGAACATCCGATTAGTTCAAGTTTAGAGGAAAATTGATTTGAAATAAAAAAAAGAATGTTATATTTCCAAAAGTGCAAATGATTTTCATTTAACATGATCTCAATGTTAATTGTTCTGGTTACTTTGTAATCAAATTCAGGAATAAAATAATCAATGTCCCGCTATGCCTTATTAAAAACTTGGTCCTTGACAGGACCAGGAACCTTTCTTACTAGGAAAGGCCATCAAACTTAACCAGTTCTTCCCCCGTCTGATGACGTTGTTTCACCCTGCGAGTGCAAAGCATCATATGTCTCTGATAACTGCGGAAACATGTAACTCTAGAGAAAATTGTTGTAGTCCACCAGTGTCGATCGTGGCAGCCCTGACTTGCACGCTTGCCAAATACCGCAAATTGATGAGATTTATCATTTTCTGGATAATCAACATTTTTAACTGGCTTTCATAATAAATATGTGGGTTTTTTTGTCCCTCGAGAGACTCAATTATAAAGGGAGTCAATGAATCAACGTAAAGCCTGAAGTTCGTGCTGATAGCTAAAGTGGCCACTCACCTCAGCCGGCTGAGAGGGGATCTTCAGCTTGGACAGTGTAGTCTTGCCCTTAGCCATCTCTCCCACCAGGCTGGTATGTGGCAGCTGCCCGCCGTAGCTTTCAGCTTGCGAGCTCTTGGCTTCGGCGGTCTCCTGCCCGTCCATTGGCCGTACGTATGCAGTGGGCTTCTGCTGCATCGAGCCCGGTTTCGACATGAGCCCCGGCGGGAAAGTCTGCCCCGGGTGTGGACCGCTGGGGAATGTGGTGTGCACGCGCGAAGGCGAGTCCCAGTTGGGTTCTCTGTCGCGCGGCGACTTGCGGTAGCGCTGCTGCTCCTTGGTCAGATGCGGTTCAGCGGCCAGGGAACTGCGGGAATGACCGCTACCACCGCTGCTGCTACTACTACTACTACTACTCGCTACCCCGACTCCACCCGCTAGCGAGCCTTTGGCCGGGCTTGACGTGTGAGATTTACTCTCCGCGCTGCTACTGCTACTGCTGTGTTTGGACTTCTTCTCGCGGTCGCTGTGCCGCTGACTGCTGGCGCGCTGGCTACCGTGTCCGCCCTGGGGACCCACGCGTTTCCCTGACTGGGAAGATGAAGGCGCTGGCGGTCCGGTGGCGGGCCCCACGGGGGTCCACTTGCTGCCTTGATTGCTGCCGAACTGAGCCAGACCGGACTTGTCGTCGGAGGAAGGAGCCGTGGCGGAGGGTTTGCCACCGTGCTTCGGCATCGTGTCTCCGCCCACCGCTTCTTTCATTTCGTCGTAGTTCCCCAGCATGCTCTGGATACGGCTGGACAGTTTATCTTCCTTTGAGGACTAGAGAGAGCGAGAGAAACAGGACATGGATGGGGATGCATTAGAGCTTGGATTATTTGTAATTTTAAGTACTTTCATTATTAATCAGTATAATTAATTCCATCAACCAAATAATCAATACAATCATTTGCTTTTGGACTCTTAAACAAAAACTCTCAAAAAACATTCTCAACAAGAATAGAGAGATGAGAGAGAGCTAGTGAGGGTCAGCCATATGGGGATAGGTGAAGACTGACGGCTCTAGACGGACGACAAAAACGGCGTAGCATTGTGACATACCTTTCGATTGGCTACCGAGCTGCGACCCACCGCATCTCCCTAGCGTCTTGGCGCTTAAGTTCAATTTTGTTCAATTTGTTGTCTATTTCGCTCTCTGAGACTTTTATAAATAATTAGTCGGATTAAAATGACATGAATATCGATGTCCATGACTTTTAATCACTTTTGTAGTAAAATGTCCAGCAATACCTAAGCAACTGCACTAAAAATATTCTAGCTATGCCACTGTTTGGCAATAAATATAATATTTATTAGAGGTGCACCGATCCGATCCTCAGATCGGTGATTTTTTTTCAAGGATCGGGACTCGTGATTTTGTACCGATCCTGATCGGCGAACGGTAAATGACTCCGGAAGCATGAAGAATTACTTTTGAAATTGACAATTGTGCCAAATAGTTTGGGTACTACCAATTTTTGGAGGATCAGAACTCTGTACCGGGACTCGGTATTGGTGATCGGGACTCGGTACCGGAGATCGGGATCAGCTGATCCTTGAAATCAAAGGATCCGAAGCAAAAAAATGTGATCGGTGCACCCCTTTATTCGTTTGTGTGTGTGTGTGTGATAAAAATGTATTTCACAATATACTTAATTCCAAAAGGGTCACAATTTGTCAGGTTTGAAATAAAACACATTTAAGACATTTTGTGATTTTGATTTTCTTTTCCTTCAGGAAATGTGAATCAAATTGAAAATCGGCCCACTTCACAACCAAAATGAAGTAAGTAGTGAATGATGCATCATGCGTGTTGTGTATCTATAATAAAGTCTATTTATAGTAGGAGCTATGTCATGTATACACAGTCTAGGATTACCGCACAAGTACATTCTGTATGCCTCACATACAGTCTAGTAGAGCTGCACCTGACAACATTCAATTCGATTTGCGCGATTATTGAATTGATTTCTTTCATTGTTTGGTCCGTCCACCGCTCCCAAATCCCAATGCCAGTCTCCATTCCAGGCGTCATGGCCCTGCCCATTCTCTTGGACACTGAACACAGTTCACCCCTACAGACAATACATTGTTTACTGTCCTGTCTTGCAATGTACTGCATTGTGTTGACATATTGAAGTTTCTGGTCCTGAACAGTGAAGCTATGGGAGGCAAGACAAATGTCTGCGAGCCGACAATGAAGTGGCATCGTATTTTAGAGCTGCAACCAATTAAATTGATTAAATCGATAATCATCGATTATTGAAATAATCGGCAACTAATTTGATGATCGGCAGAACGAATTGTTCCTTCTTCGCTGAAACGTTGTCCCAGTGTCATGGTCCTGCCCATTCTCTTGGATACTTAACCCCCAAAGCAACACAAACAATAAAAAAAAAAATAGGTTTGGGTAAAAACCCAGTATGTTATAAGTTAGCATGGAAGAGTAGGCTCTTGCAGATGAAGATAATGAAACATCAAAAGTTTGCCATATTGAAATCGCAAACTTAATAATCAATGATTCAGCAGGTTGATAATCATTCTATTCTTGATAACAAGTAAAAACGAATGTTTTCCTGGCAATCTGAAATAAGTGAATATGGTGGGACATCAATCAATAAATAAAAATATCTCTCTCTCTCTCTCTCTCTCTCTCTCTCTCTCTCTCTCTCTCTCTCTCTCTCCCTTCTATCCATCTCCCTCCCACTTTTCTGTCTCGCCATCTCTCTCCCACTTTTCTGTCTCTCCATCTCTCTCTCACACAATTTCTCTCTCTCTATTCATCTCCCTATATCACACTCGCTCTCCTCTCCCCATCTCCTCCGCTCTCCCCCACTC
>OMKY01213499.1:0-14203 GCA_900302395.1 Bregmaceros cantori | reverse complement strand
TGCAGTTTTATACTCCATATTTATTTATATGTGTATGTATGCACATCAGATATTTTACTATTACATAAAACCATCGCGTAGTTTGGGCTCCACTGATAGCAAGCACTGGGGGAGGCTAAAGAATGTTTTGTAAAGAAGTTTTATTGTAGATATTTGTACAGTATGGAATTATTTAGGACTATTGCTTACATTTCTGCCCCAATGGCTTTTTTGTAATTTTTGTGTGCACTGAAGAGATGAGGTATTTTTTATAAACGAAATGCGGTTTTCAGATTTGCCATCGGCTCCATTGTAATTTTTGTCACGTATTTGGTGGGTATGGCACGAAAAGGTGCTTTGTCAAGTTGGATATGGGAATACAGCAGTCTGTGTGTCCATATAAATACTGCTGTCTTTTTATATTAAATGTTGGAAGCCTGTATCTGTCGTGTGTGTGTGGGGTGGGAGGAGGGGGTGAAAGAAGAAACATCGAGGACATTTTAAGCATATTTAATAAATAGTTTTATAGCAAGTTTACAATTGTACATGTGTTATGATGTTTAATTATTAAAACATTTTTTAAACTACCAAAAGTCGGGAATCGGGACAGTTTCCCAATCGGAATCTGGGTCGGAGAATTCCTGTGCCTCTGTGCTTGCCCGGGTGGCGGGGGGAGAGAAGCGGCACTGCTGCAGAGGCTCCGTGCTGGCTGGTAGCGGCTGGCCGCCGTGGTGCGGGATGGGCGGGATGACGACCTTCATCTCGGGCCCGATGGTCTTGTTGGGTGGAAAGTTGTCGTAATCGACCAGGAGCTTCAGTGGGGCCTTATAGTGCTGCTGTGACTGGAACGACCATCTGACGCATGGAGGAGCCACCTGCTGCTGCTGCTGCTGCTGTTTCTCCGGAGACGCGCGCGCATCGTAAGCGCACGTGGATGGTGCATGAGTCGTCGCCAGTTCGTAGCCAGGAGGCTTGTTACCGGGCACGGGCCGGTTCTCCTCGTCCTTGCAGTGGCCGAGATGTGTGGGCTTGAAGACCGTGTCGAGTGCCGGGAAGTGCGGTAGACTGCGTGACTCGGCTGCCATCACGGTGTTCTGGAGCTGTGAGAAGGAAGCTGCCGTTGCTGCTGCTGGTGCTGGCACCGTCTTTGGAGGAGAGTTGCTGGTGGGGGCCGAAGAGTTGACCTGGCGACGTGACTTGGCTCTTCGGTTCTGGAACCAGACCTGGAACACACGTGGGCACGACTTTAGGAATACACACTTATGACTATGCACAAATATTGCAGATGCTGTATACCCAGATATGGGCAGTAACGCATTACATTTACTCCATTACATTTTTTTGTATTTTTTTAACAAGTTACTTTCTACTTTTACGAAAGTATTTTTGAGGTGGAAAAACGAGAGATGTCAGCAATTAGCTAGGCTCTCTCTTGATCTTGCTCGCTGTCTTTTTACTTAGCAAAAGTACTGAGTAACTACTTAAGTAACTTTTTGTGGAGTACTCTTTTACTTGAGTAACAATTTGGATGACTTTTTACTTTTACTTGAGTAATATTTTGCTGAGGTAACAATACTTTTACCTTAAGTAATTTTTACGGCTACTCTGCCCATATCTGTATAACTCAAGAGTTGAATTAGAGACACCGCCACCTTGTGGTGACATTTATCATACTGTAACAAGTGCCCCCCGAGGAGGAGCTGGGGCATAGAGGAACGACATCGGTAATAGCGGAACTCGGCTATTGCCAAGGTTCGTTCGGACTCTATTTAAGGGGCGCGCCGGTACACGCTGAGACACCAACGGTGTCAGCCCAGCATGCACCGCGCTTGTGCATCTTATTACAATACGTTAAACGCGTAAAAGTCTTTACAACACGGATGTATAAATAATCTTGCTACTGTTTTTTACATTTGTCTTTACAATTAAAAAAACGTGCTCTTTGACTCAACCATACATGACAGATCTAATGTTATAATGTCCCCGAAATAAGTCACGTTCGTGCAAACTGATCTCAGATTTACTCACTTGGATTCTGGATTCTGGTAAACCGGTGACTGCTTCGAGGCTCTCCCGCAGGTAGATGTCTGGGTACTTTGTGTCCGCATAGACCTTTTCTAGAACTTTGATCTGCTCGGGGCTGAAGTTGGTGCGCTTCCTCCGGTGGGTAAGCAGCGCCATGCTGTCCTGGACCCGCGGAGCGCCCGGCTGGAAGTACTGGCCGGAGTCTGGTAAAGGCAGCATGAAGTCTGTAAAACACGACATAATTGGTTAATGACATGAAATATTGATTATTGGGTTTATATGAGTCATAGTTTGTTCTATCTGTTGTTTTTGCTATTCTTCCTAGTATATAATTATATACTTGTACAAGTGTATTATATATTTGCATGAAATGGACTATAAAAATATTACTTACGGGATAGAACTCGCATTACATTGAACATTTCCGATAATGCACAACGTTGCGGTTAATCATAGATCATGCAACTGTTTATTAAACTAATCGAAACAAAAACTATGAATTATTTAATATTACATCGAGTAGTTGTACAAAAATAATCTGATTGATCTTACTTTCAATTACTTTTGAATTCCTTACAAAAGTGGTACAACTGCAGTTTATAGCAAATAATTTTACAAACTATTGATACAAATGTTTTCCTAAAAATTAATCCAAAAATGAACCTCGGTCATGGTATTGGTGAAACATCAGCACTGACCTGCTCGTATGTTGTTCATCCCCAAAGATCCTTCATGGTACATCTGGAAGGGACTCAGGTCCTTGATGCGAAGATTCCCATGAACAGCAGACATTGCGGGGTAATAATCCTTGTGAAGCGCCCTTGGGTGTGGAGGTCTAGAGTCCCGAGATGTGACTGGTGGGAGAATGGGGCTGCGAGGCGCACTTTATACCCAGCCACCCCACGGTCCGTCTGATGTGGACAGGTGTGAATGGCCCATTAGGTGTACCGACTGGCAGGAAAGGGGCTTCCGAGTATTATCGTGGACACTTCAGACGTTATGCCCCCGGTGGACGTCTTGACACCTTGGAGCAGTCAGCGAGCTTCTTTAAACTTGTAATGGGCGCTGCGTTGGGCAATACACATCGCGACATGTGGAGTGGATGTGGGGGCGCATCAAAGACATATCTGCCACTTCCTGAACAAGGCTCACCTGGAGTACTAACATTATCATTGTGGAAGATGTATTACTGTTATTATTGTCAACTGTACACCGGAAAGTCGGTAGAACTGCGTGCAGTTACACAGTCGGGCATGTGAGAGAATTGAATTGAAGAGATGCAGAAAATTGAATTGACCAAAGTGAGTGAGATATCAATCGAAATGAAACTACTGCAAAGTAATTATTTTAATAGTACAAAATAATGGCGTGTCTGTGTATATCTACACCGCTGTACAGACGCACAGTCATTTTTATTGCCAGGTCTTGGATAAAACAAAACTTCGTACATCTGGTTCACACCCTGGCACCCTAAATATAGCATACTAAGAAAATTATATAATAACTGTGAATATACTACAATACAAATGACCGCATAGTAGGGAAAAATAAAAAATACATCTATATCTATATAGGGCTGTCAGAAAATAATAATAATATTGCACCATTCAAAACAATACAATACAAATATAATACAGTAAAATAAAAAGATATAATATACATTTAGATCATATGTTTTACAGTAGTGTGTTCATATATCAGTGCCCGATGTTAAATATGAGGGTAGTTGGCAATTGGAAAATATTATTATGCACGACGCTGACCCACGATCAGTGTTGTTTTTCGTTGGGTTGCATGATAATATAGTGGCAATAGGGACAAACCATATATGTTGGTCTTTCCGATGTTATTGATGCGGTCATATCGCTCTCTAAAACCACGGTGGTGGAATGCAAAACGGCTGGTATTCACTAATGTCTGCCCCATGGTGAACAGCTTTGTGTGTTCGGTAATGCCATACATTTTTTAAAGAGGAAAAACGTAAAATAACGTAACTCATCCAGTTTACACATTCATAATTAACCATTAATCATGGGTTTTACGATGACTACCAATTAATTATGGCGTATCCCAAGTGTATTATGTGTGCTCTGTCTCTGTGTATCCCTAGCGGCACTTTTACCAATGGAATAATATCGTTTAGTGTTTTTACTGACGCCACATGTTCATGTTCGATATATGTGCATGAATTTCTCAAATTAATCCCATGTTGAGGATCGCCATGAGGCTGGATTTCTTTAAGTATTGCACAATCTTGATGCTAAAAATGTGAAAGACATATGTGTAGAGTAGTAAGCTACATGTCTTGGGCTACAGTGAACATTTCCGTATGGGTTCTAAGCTACATCGGTTACTGTATACAACGCCTTCAATTTATATTGACTTCAACCAAGATATCTTGGGCCTTTTCTATATAAATGCTGCGATTTTACTTGAGTTTATTGAGCATTAACACAGGCTTGATAGTTCCAACTCTTAACAATCAAAACAGAAAATGCAAAATGCATGTAAATGCATCTATTAAATATATTTTAAATTGCATTTAAAATTGTATACTTTCATTAAGGAAGGAAACGGTAGCGTTTAAAAACAGCACGCCATTCACGTGTCGGACTGTGCACTGTCATCTTCAGCGGAGAGGAAATGGGACATTAGGCCTTGAGTACTCCACAATACACACCCACGCTGTTCAAAAAGATCAGAGGATCAAGGGCTAGGTCGGGCCTTCAAGCTGCTACACCCCCCACCCCCCTGCATTTCTAAAAATGTCCTTTAAAACGTCTGCGATGGGCGCACCAATTGTGCGCGTTCAACTATTATTGGTTAAATAACTACATATTCCCACTTTACTCATTGTATTGCCATTAACTTGTGTAATAATAATAATAATAATAATGATAATAATATAAACAATACAGTAATGATATTAAATAATAAAGAAATAGTAGTAGCAGTAATATTAATAATAATAATAATAGCAATGTGAATCAGTACCAAGTTACTAATTTAAATACATCTCCAACATGTATAACGAATACAGGAAAAAAAGAGGTATTATTTTGTTAATAACATTGATATGGAACGTCAGCATACATATACATATTTATGTATTTATTTGAAAACAAAACGAAAAATCCTGTAGTGTATGTTATGTTGTGTCTGTCCCCACAATCATGGGGTCTCGTGTATATGTTTAAATACGTCGAAAGATCACAGGGACCTAATGTCAATATCGCGACTAAATCGAGGTCGCTGTCACTGTCGACTGACGTATGGGTCGGGTGTATCCAACACGCGTCCATTGACTGATAAAGACATCAAACAGTTAGAGGACAAAGGATCATAACGAGCAAAGTTATTATAGACTCAGACCACAGCAGTCTGGCGTTTGATCGGCTTTTAAAGGTGTTAATGTGTGCAGGTTGGCCCAGACACTGCCACATGCACACAGACTTCCTGAGTTTAAAGTGCGCGAAATCTAGAATTTAAGTCTGATGAGAGGAGGACGTTTTTCTTTTTTCCATAACTATATGATTTGTAGTATAGTTTTAATATTTAGTCTCATGGTAGTTATAGAGCACACTCACATTTCACCCATTCGTGTCATTTCTCTCAATGGCCTATATAGTTGCTTTAGGCTATCGTTACATACATCTTTTAAATTAAACATATACATTTTTTTCATTTCCATTTTGATTTGCATACAAACTATTTATTATATGGGGCAGTATAACTTTGAAATCGATTCACACGATTTCTAGTGAGCTACTACCACTTTATACATGCTGGTTCAACGTAACCGAGGGATGCCTGTTCAGAAGGCTAGGAATGCGATGTTAATAGGCATGAATTGTGTAACTGGCTCTATTTTTTCTTTATTATTATGCTATCGTTCTTGGTCATTGACAAATACCAGAGATGGGCAGAGTAGCCATAAAAATGACTGAAGTAAAAGTATTGTTACCTCAGCAAAATATTACTCAAGTAAAAGTAAAAAGTAGTCATCCAAATAGTTACTCAAGTAAAAGTTAAAAAGTACTCCACAAAAAAGTTACTTAAGTAACAAAAGTACTGAGTACCGAGAGAGAGACCAAGAAGGAGGGAGGGAGAAAGAGAGCGCGCCCGAGAGAGACCAAGATAGAGAGGCAGAGAGAGCGCGAGAGATATGTCACCAACATATGTGCCAACAGAAGTAAAAAAGTACACAAATAAATTGTAATGGAGTAAATGTAATGCGTTACTGCCCATCTCTGACAAATACTAATAATTAAATGTATTTTTGAGGACGTTAGAAGGGCGGTGGGGTTCAATATCGCTCTCATCCTAATAATATCCAGAGGGTGACGTTAATTCTTCTACAGTTTACAAATGACTAGGTGGCCCCAGCTTAGTATAGGACGTGGTGTGGTCTCACCGGTGTTTTTAACTAAACTTTTAATAGTTATCACATGTTTCATAGCTTGGACAATGTTTTATTTACATTTACTCAGGTAAGTGCACAAAACGTTCAAGCCAGATTAATCTAAAATGCATTATTCATTGGAAATAATTACATTCTAACAACTGAGCTAGGTAAGTTCCCAGATCCTTATTTAAGGTCCTGTGCTTAGTACAGCCATTTTAAGGATACATTGGCATGCATTTATTAACTGTCCATTATGGCGAGTAAATCCTTTTTAAGCAGCTTTTCAATAGACATCTTGTTTTGAGATAGCAGACTGAATTATGCATCTCACAAAATTACAAACAGTCAAGACAGAGGGCTATGGTGACTCCACAGCCCCAATTTCAAGGGCGGCACTGTCAAAGTCATAACATGATTTCATTGTTGATTCTCGTAATCTTTAAAATTAAAGTCATTTCTGGGCTTTGTGCTGAATTGTGAATGACCAATCAGGTTTGTCACTCTTCCAATACCTCCTGCACATTGACTCAACGTTACTTGGAGTCAACTTGCACCAAAAAGCTAACAAACTAACGAACAGATGTAGTTATTCTTATGTTACAACAGTGTATTTGAGGTCTGGCTGCACTGATGACTAGTCTAGTGATGTTGGTTGGGCAAACATGAGTGGTATAAGAATTTAAGTCATAGTTATAGACATTCTATTACATGTAAATAAACAAGTACCACAAAACAATGGTGATTATTTAAAAGGGTTTACTACTCAAGGGTTTTAAACGAGACATTGTGGTGTTGTAACTAGAGCTGCAACTAACGATTATTTTGATAATTGATTGCCTATCTTTTCTGACAATTAAAATGGATTAATCTTCATCGGAACATTTGTATTTTCGGAACAAATGTCTTTTTTTGCACCCCATTCGGAGCTTTATTCAGGATTGGCTGGAAAAAGGGTGAAGAAGGGGGAGGAGACATGCAGAAAAGTTGTCGGGGAGGTTGTGTGCAGAATATTTGGTAGGCCTTCAAACATGGGCACAAAAGGTACATATGGTTGACAATTGTGATGAATTAATAAATTGTGTATGCAGACATAATTTGTCATTTTTTTCTTGACCCCCCCTGAATACACCTGTGTCCTATCTCTGGCTGTGATCTAGGACGGCCATCAGCAGACTCGTATGCTAATGGATGTCTGGGACTGCAGCAGTGACCGCGTCGCCTTTGACAAGGACAATACAAGCCTAATTTGCCTGTCAATCACGTCACCTTTTATAGCCCATTGGTTAATCCAGCACCACCAAATCATTATGCAGACCTGCAAAAGGTCTCAAGCCCAGGTGCACAGGTTTTGAACAGCGCATTTGAAAATGACTTAAATACATTTTACTAGAAGCCTTGGTCAGGGCTGGACCGTGAGGAAAAAAAGCAGAGCATCTCGGGCTAGACCCCCCCCCCAGAAGAAATCCAAACTTGCATCACAAAGGAAACAATGTAAAAAACACCGCAGTGCATGTGGAACACGCGCACGAGTGGCCGTTTCATTGTGCAGCGCAGGCAAAAAAAAAATACATAGAACCCACAGCGTTCTATCCACGTTCGAGCGGCATGCGGTGTCAATCGCACCCCTCCCAGCACTCGCCTGGAGCCCCACCGTGGACCGCGGTTCAATCGCAGTTCCCCCCCAACTTTCATATCTCCGAAAGGGGGATGGTTACAGTCATGCTTTCTTTGTCTGGTTAGAGTATATCTCACCTACAAAATGAGCCATTGTGTGTTAGATGTTGTAGAAAATATTTGGTGGGCTTCTGAAAATGACCTTGAAGCCTCTGGCACACTTGACCCAAAAAATGTAGCCCAGTCAAGGCAGTCAAAGGGTTAAAAAAATAATAATAAAACATCACCGGCCCGCTATGGGCGTCGGCCCACCTGGAAAATGCCCTGTATGCCAGACTGTCAGGCCAGCCCTGACCTTGGTTAACGATTCAATGAAGACAACAGGAACAGGTAGTGGTTACATCTTCTGTTTTTATACTTTCACTGAAAACAAAATGAACTAGAACGACATTCCAAACAACGTTTCTTTCAACAGCATCACTGACCTAACAATCTACAATAGTTTCTAATTAAGCTGGAAGACTATGAAAAGGATCACCAACATCGTCAGGCTTAGGGACAGTTGTTGCAGTTGTGGCGCTTCCTAATGTTCGGCTGCAGTGAACTATGACTGATATGGATATTAACTACTGGAATAAAGTGCTTGTACTAACACCAGCTATTGACCCTGGCAGACACGCTCTGTCCTGCGTTTCGCTCTATGGATTTTCTGTTGAATTACTTGATCGATTCCACAGTAATGAAACTACTTCTCGCGTATCGGTCTAAAATGCCTAAATGAAAAATGAAAACACTTTGTGAGAACAAGTAGAATCGGCGCATCGCTGCTTCAAACTTGTTTTCATACGTAAGTTGAGTCAGTCAAGAAGGACGGAACAAGAGGACGTCGCACAGCTCACTCCTCGACGTTTGTGCACAAAATGGAACACTGGCGGTGGGTGGTTGGTCCTTATACCTGCTCACCCACTGCCCCCCTCACCTGTGGGGGGCAGGAGGCAGGCGCAATGTCGTTCCTTAGGTACTCGCTCTTTGTTCACACGGCGTCATGTCTTGAACACTGGGTGAACACTGGCGCTCACCACAAAGAGGTCTGGTAGTTGAACCTGGTCTTCAGCAGGTATTTGAGGTTCACCTGGGCTACATCGTACACAATGTACCTGGGAGGGGGGGCTGGTTAAGGAAAAGCTCAACGCTTTGGCAAATCATACTTACAAAGTTTTCATAAAGCCGTAAAGATCTCAATGAGGTCAAGTCTAAACTACCAGGCATTTTGAGGTTTTAGGCAAAGAAATCACACAAAAATCGCTTCTGTATTGTATGTTACTATCAAACTGTTACACATCAGAATTCAGATTCCTAGACATTACATGTTTTGTGTAGCTACAAACTAGGCGGGTGTCCCGCCCGCCATCTTGGATAGGATCGGAGCACCGCATAGTTCAAGGTGAGGGAAAAAAGTTGAGTCTTACAGCCTGAAAAATACGGTACTTTCACTTTTCAGCTACTTTAAAAATTTTATGGACGTGTGAAAACAAGGAAAAACACTCAAAGTGAGACTTGGTAACCATGAAATGAAGAGCATCATACAGACTAAGGACAGGAACAGTGAAATGACCCGTGTGGCCGTCTGTTATGTAAAAGGATACTCGTTGTACAGCAGACTGGTGTCATCAATGTTGGTGTTGAGGCCCTTTCCAAGCGGTACTTGGACCCCATCCAGGGTGACTTCAGCGCCAGGATCCGGAGCCGTTCTGCCCACGCCTTTAATGAAAAACACCAGGTTACCAACCATTGCTGAAGCCCCAGTGAATTTATAACCACACCCTCGCCCACCAACATCTCCTTTCCACCAACGAGCACGGCTCTATTTTAAATTTTTTATATAGTTATTTTTTCAGCGTTGGCGCCATTTTCCTTTTTTTAACATGGTTGGTTGTGAAAGTGGGGCCAGAGTTCGGGGGAAGAAATCGCAGAGGTCAGCAAGGGGGAGGTGGAGAACTTGTGATGCTGTGACCTGTGAACTAAGTTGCAGGCACCATGCGTGAGCTGGGTGCACGTGTCTTACCGGCTGCACCACAGAGCCAGCACTCATCCATCTATCTTTTAAAAACATGATATTAGAAATGCAACATGATATTAGAAATGAAACTTTGTGTCCCGTACCTTTGGAGTGTTTTTGTTGTGTATCACTAGTTAGTCAAGAATTCATCAGTGTGGACACTGGACAGCATGTTTATCATGCAAGCTTGTGAAATGGTTAAATGTAATTTCCAGAAATATTGGCTCAGTTTTTTTCCTTCTTTTGGGGAGAATTATATTATTATTTTTATATTTAGTTTAACATTTTTCTCATAATGGAAAAAAACGTCTACAATTTGGCAATTCCTGCAAGAGCCTTAATACACACACACACACACACAAAATAGGTGGGCCGAAACAATTCGAATTAAGGATACTATGAAACATTCCATTTCATCCGATTCACCCATTGTTCTCCTGCTAATGCCCATTACACAACATGCAGCTCCATCATAATTGTAAAGTTAAAAGGATGTTTACCTTTAACACTGTGTTTGCCTTTGGGTAGTTTGGTGATGTGTGCAGCCTTCTTCAGCTCGTGCCTGGATTCAAGTCAATGTACAATCAAATACGTCAATGCATTGCCATACAAAATACAGGATCAGTGTTCAGTCATTAGCATTTTGAAATCCCAGGATAAATATGGTGATAAACCATTGAAAATTAGTGTCACCATGCAGTCTATTGAATATAGTTAGGTTATGGTAGTATCAAGTCATAAATAGACCATCAATCAATACATTATTAATGGTACAATGGTCTACAGTATTCCAAATCTTCCTACCATTATTACGGTTGTTATTGTGTTCCATTCACGAAAAAACAAAAACTACTTGAATCGAATACAACCTAGACTCTGACCAATTAAAAAGAAAGGTACCACAAGTTACTTTGGAGGCTCCCACACTGGGGGTGTGGACAAAGGGATCCCTGGGTCTGGAGAGACTAACACATATAGCAAAAGAGAAGCCTAACAACTTGGTAAGATTGTGGAGACCATATGGATTCTTCCTGAATGGACAATAAGGAGAACTATTGTTTGAACAATGGGATCAAGTTCACCCTTTAGGCTGTAGAGCATGAACCTCTGTCGTTCTTAAGGCCGTGTTATACCCTACGGAGACGGATGAGATGTGCCTCTCCGTTCCAAACATTGGTTCCTGAGTTTGGTGTTTATACCTCCGTTCGTATACGGTTGTATCAAACAAATCCCATGGAGACAGGTGCTGAGTTGCCACAGAGCATGCGAAACACTTGTGACTCCCTACTGCTTCCAGGCGTTTCTTGTGATATTGCTTCGTCGCGCCCGTAAGTCAACGGATTGCTAAGCGACTAACCTACGGACAAAATGACGGATGAAACTACCTACGGAACCGGATGAAAGTGTCAGTTTCCGTTATTTACGGAGGGTATAAATGGGCCTTAGGTTGGAGGACTTACATGTTGCCCAGGGCTACTTCTCCCAGCAGCAGCAGGCCCACAGGGTCCGTCTGGGAAGTGTGACAGTAGTTGGCGCTCTTGGACACCATGTCAGCAAAGTAGACACCCTTGCCGAACATGTAGCCAGTCTAGAACACACAGATTACATCATTAATACAAGCCATTGTTGAGGAAACCGATGTTACCTACGTCACTGTATCGCCAGTTTTGGGCGATGAAATCTCTGCTTCCAAAGGGAGACATTTTAGTCAAAATCTAACACAGCTGCCTTACCGAATCCGTTTGCAATGATGGATAAACAAACATCAAAATAATGAATCACAGTTCATTATTTATTTTTAATCCATGCCAATTGTTGCTCTTAATGCTAGCTGCTATCAGTGTCCCTGGCCCAGACCTCTGGCATGGGTTTTCTAAATGGGAATAGTTCCAGTGCTAATTTGAGAGGCTTAATAGCCGTTACTCGTTACCCACCGCAGGAAGTGCTTGCACATAAAATCCATATTGTGCGCACTTTCCAGTCCATTTCTTTTCAAGAGTTGGTTTTCAGGGGAATGGGTATGTGTGCGGGTGGTACATGCCGGGGAGAGGGCTAAGACACTACGTATATGATCGTCCAAAATAATAATAATAATCCTAAAAATAAAGTGATTGTCGGTAAAATGATGAACAAATAGAAATAGCCGTGGGTTGCAGTGTGTTATGACACAGCCAAACTGACCACGGGGGCCTCTGGTGGAGCGATACGTAGACCCTGGGACAAGATCCCAGCGTAGTTGGTGGTGCGGGAGCCGTGCCACAGGAGTTGGCGGTTGTGCAGATCCTTGAAGGGCCGGTACCGCTGGTACTCTCCCTCTCTGACGATCTTAAATATCTGGAGAAAGACACAGGAGTTGAGATCAGAACCTATTTAGTACAATCCACTCTATTCCTGTGGGTTACATATTTAAATGATAAATGGTAGAAATGCCAGAGCAACAAACCACAGGGTGGATTGCCCAAATGGTTCATTTTCTTTAGGCAGTGTCCCACATTAGGGCAATCCACCCTACAAAATACATTGGGAAGAGTTGCTTGATTGTGACATGAAAACGATGTCATGGGACAAGCCTTTACTGAGGCTTGAGTGGTAGATACTGATTGTGCAGCAGTCAATTTAAAGCCAGATTGAACTACAAACTAATAGCTTCTAAGGCAGGGGGAAGGCAATTGGTATACGGAACTCACAAGTGTGGAATACCCAGTCAAATGAACTCTTCAATTACCAACATTTCTTTTCTGACACAGACAATAACGCTGTACGCCTTAGCTCCAAACAATGACAAAGATGTTTTAACAAATGATATTCTGATTTCCAAGTATACTATGTCTTGTTGTTGTTGGTCTTGTGGTTTAACGGTGATCGACACTTGACCAAGCAGGTCATTCACGCCGGTTTTACAAAAATTCCAGAGCAAGCTGCTTTCACAGCTATGTCTTGTTGTTCATAGACGTCTTGTGCCTGTAGCTTACTCTCGCTGCGCATGCAGATGTCGTGAGACCGCTTCCCCCCACCGATAAGTATAAGTATAAATCTCTCGTCCCCCTTCACACTAACCCCATCAATAAAATGGAAAAATGGTGCTTGGACCCAAAAAAAGATAACTTAAAATTATTTATTGAGAATTAGTGCAACTTACCTCTTCCACTTCGAGTGTGTAGGTGTTGTGGGTAGCAGCGTGGGTGTTCTTGACGTACTGCAGTATGATCTCGGCTTCATGACTGCTCTTATCCACAACCTATGAAGACATGGTAGAAGTCTGTCAGCTCCGAGGTACATACAATTCAACAGGGTTTGGATTGTAAACTTTGACAAAATTCAATTCAAGATAAGATATTTTATTTAGTCACACATACAAACATGTACGGTGAAATTCTTCCTCCGCCTTTAACCCATCTCTGAGGAGCTGTTGGCAGGCGCGGTGCAGCGCCCGGGGGCCAACTCCAGATTATAACATCCTAGTTATATAGCTATAAGCCAGGTCCAACAGATGTGTCTTGAGCAGAACAAAACAGATTATGTTTCAAACACTCACTTCAATCTTGGTCCTCAGCTTCTCGTAGTTGATGTCGATAGGATCCTTTCCACTGTCCTCCACACCGCCTCTTAGCAGACTGTACGCCACCTCAATGTCCAACAGGTTGTCCAGCATCTGGACCTTAGACTGTACCAAAGGACAGGGGAATGCCCAGCAGATATTCCAGTTATTGATTTAAACATTTTCCTTCCTAGGTTTATTATGTTATTTTATTTTTATTTGTATGCCATTTTATTCAATAGCATAAGTATGGTGAGGCTTTGGAAGGGGTTCACTTTAGATTACTTTTTAGAAACAATTTGCGTCAAATAATTTGCTATTAGCCACCGCTATTCAACTCATAATATTTCCTGAAACCATCTGAATTTAATACATTAAAGACACTTGTAAGTTATTTGTTGGAAAAGTTTGCTTTTAAGTAATCCAAAAAAAGCATGTGGGATTATGGTACTTGAATCATACAACAAATAATTTGATGTGTTTTTGTTTGTTTGTAATTAATGTAATTCAGGATGATTTTAGAAACCATTCAAAAAAGAAAAAAGTTCAAACCAACCAAAAAAGTTCAAAAGTAACCCGTTAC
>OMKY01213496.1:0-16780 GCA_900302395.1 Bregmaceros cantori | reverse complement strand
CCCCCCCCCCCACTGAACGGTTAGGATTTATCATTTGTGTAAATGTTGCATAATTCTTTTATTAGTATTTAATGTGTCACATGAGAACCATCATTATTAATGTATTTTTTTTGTGGTCCATTCAGTCCATTCTCTTTATTCACTCTCAACAGCGGCGCACTATACAACTTTTTTGTGGGGGGGGGGCGCAAGCGCAGTTTTTCATTCTTTTTATTGAGAGACGGGGACAGGATTAAATTGGAAGCCGAGATGAGTCGGGGGAGACATTGCAGAAAAGCCGTAGGGGTTGTTCGAACCCACGGCACTGCTCGACTTGTGGTCTGGGGCACGCGCTCTCTATCTGCTCGGCCACCACGCGCCTCGCACCATACAACATTTAACCAAGTCGACTTCAAATACCTTTTCACATAAAACATATCCATGTCCAGCCAATGATATGACTATGCAACAGCCATGACGTAAATTAATAGCACCAGCTTTAGTGTCCAAAAGGTTGCTCTTAAGTACATTACGACGTGAATTTGAGCGATTTCAAACATGGCCTTATTCGCTGCAGTCTCAGTGTTTCCAAGGCTGTGGAAAAATGCTGTAATAACAAGTTGTTTTGGATATTATCTCATTTTTTGAGGTCGTTTTGAAGGTGCGACCTTTAGTTGACCTTTCACATTCCAACTTCTTCTACATTGTCAGTACACGCTTCCATTCCTCAAAAAGGATAAAATGCCACACCCGACTTTTACAAACCTTACGGCACTATAGATTTAAATGTTATATTTTTTCCTAAAAAAGAAAAGCAACATAAATACACAAGTTTGTTTTTGATATTTGATATTAAAAGTAACCAAATTTTTAGTGTGGACACTTTGGTGTGCGAGTGTGTGTGTGTGTATATCTGCTGTGTTTGTGTGATTGCATGTGTCTCTGCCTCACCTGGTGGAGTTGTGTTATGTTGAAGTGCTATTTGTTAACCAAGCAGCATGTTTTTTTATAAATATACCCTAAACATTGTATGTGACCTACAGTGCACATTGTTTATTATTTATACTGGCTTGTCCACTTTTGTGTCATCCAGGCTGTGCATGCAAAGTTTGCTACAAACTCCTCCACCAAATAACCACTTTGATCAATAAAGACATTTGGATGCGACCTCTCATTCCT
The DNA here is from genome assembly GCA_900302395.1 of Bregmaceros cantori. Lineage (NCBI taxonomy): Eukaryota > Metazoa > Chordata > Actinopteri > Gadiformes > Bregmacerotidae > Bregmaceros > Bregmaceros cantori. Next base: position 15,622 of record OMKY01213496.1, on the reverse strand, counting down.
TTTTCAATACTCTAGTGATCCCAAGCAGGAAATTATGTACGCATTCACACACGCCAATGGTGGAGACGGGATTCGAAACGCCAACCTTGTTTGGTCTTCAACACTTGGGTTGGGGGGGGGGCTGGCCCTGTGCTGTAGCGATTAATAACTTGAGAAGGCTAACTGAGAGGCAGCCCCTCACGGTCATAATACTGCAGGTCTGCTAGTCCCCACTCTCTCACCCCCAACCCCACCCTTGACGCTGACAATAACTTGAGAAAATTGTGCTTGTGCTGTAAAAATAAACATCTAAACTGTCACATGTCCATCTAACAACCTTATTTTTCCTGCATTTGTGTTTTACAAATGGCAACAATTATGTTTCAATGAATCATAATGGAGCTTGAAATCAACATTGGGAGTTTAAAACAACTTTGAAATGTCCTTCTGCTGTCCATTTCAAACCTCAGAAATATACTAGTAGATATACTAATATATAATCAACTTTTGCACAGAAGCAAAAAAGGCACATTTTATTGTCATATTTCAACAAAATTGTTTAAATTATGTCTAACACTTTGACTACCAGTCTTGAAATGTGCTTCACACTTAAAATATGTGGGAAAAAAACTATCTAATTACATTCTAAAACATTGGTTACAAACTATATCAAACAGGACAAATTGTGTTGAAGTAGTTTGCAGTGAGAGGATTAATACAATAGTACAAGAAAAAAATGCTACACTACCTAAAAAGTTACGAATGTTGTCCAATTCATTCCATTGAACATTGATTCCCAGATTTCCATGGATATTTATAACAGCCACTGTATGGCACAAAGAATGAGTAGTTAAAAATATCACCAGTTATCCTTTTGTCCGTTTTTGTGATCATTTAAAAAACACGGCACAGCCTCCCTGAGTTTCACTTAGAAATCTATGGAATGTTATCTGTGTGTATGTGTCAACAACTCCAACTGCACATAAAACGCAGAAAAAGTGGAATTGACAAAAGCTGAGGTCCAGTCCACATTGAGTGTCAGCAGGTATCGACTGAAGAACGCAAAGTCCACTAATCGTCCTTCTTAGTGCTGCTTCCAGTCCGCCGGTACCAAATGATCGTGGCCAGAACCCACGTGTTGAGCAGCACCAGAACCAGGAAACGCACCAAGACTGAAACACAAAAAGGTACTACAATGCTTAAATGTTCTTCACAATCGTTCCGCTTGTTGTGTGCCTGCCTTAGTCCAAGCGTTCAAAGGAAGTTTAAAGGAAAGCGGCAACGAAAGGTCATGAAAATATTCTTCCCTCATCTTAGCCGAGTCAACACATACCTAACTGGCCTACGTGCATGCACTTATTCTGCGTGTAGCTGTCCTTTGTTAGCATAGCATACAGTATTGTCTAAGAGTGACATTTGGCATCATCTAATATTTTATAAAATCATGCTGCTCGCCTCCGTTTGTGCATTCACTCTGGTGCATAGCGCTACTTTATCAGCATAGATTAGGACCAATGCGGGGGTAGACTGGTGAGCCAGAACAAACGAATCGTCCACGCATGGCATGCAATTAGAACGATTAATGGGTCTGGTAAAACCGTGTCAATCAAATCACGTTATCCAGTCACAACGCAGAGGGTGGGGCAAGCGCCATGGAGGCGTGACAACCAAACTCGATTGGTCAGCCCGTATACTGGCAACGTCTGCCTGATTTGCCCAGAACCAATGTACCGTCTAGCGGCGTGCGATGCGGATTCATTGGTTCTGGCTTGCCAGGCTAACGCCAGGGTGGAGATGGAAGCTGTGATGGATGGTGTGGTGGTAGGGCCTTGGGTTCAACCCCAGGGCAGGACTTGGCTTTTATGTCAGTTTTAAATGACTTAAGAAGGCAAAACACTTTATTTCATGGATGTTCAGTGTTGTTTTACTTTAAGGAACCTTTGTGCTAAGGTGTTGTTCCATCTGCCCCAATCGGATTGGCCTTTTAGCGTCTAATTCTGCACACAAAGTACCATGACTGAGTGTTCAATGGCTTACCTTGCATATCTCCTGTAGTCACCAGTGTGGTGTAGATCCTCGCTACAAACAAAACATTTGATTCAGAATTAGAATTATAGAACAAAATCAATTAAGACACCAGACCAGTTACAGAGTTTAGATGACATTATTACACATGATTAATATTGTCCACACATCTGAGTTTGTGAATGTAAATGAAGCACAGTCTACAAGTAGATATTATTTTAATATGTCTACAACCTAATAATGATGCAGTGTCAAGTGCATTACCAATGCTATGTTAAGTGATCTACCAATATTGTTTAATAATGTAATGTTTAGTAATGTATTTAATTTCAATAATATATTATTATTATTTTTTTGTCATTAGTAGCAGGGCCAAAACAATGTCATTGTTGACTCAATTCAATTGACAGGCAAGGCCCCCTCATCACCGTGTGCATTCACCTGTGTGAGTTTGAGTCTGAGCAAAAACTCAAGACAACTCTGTATGTTTTCTTACCTTTGTTTGTATATTTGTTGTTGTATCCAGTGTTGTTCCCAATGTTGTGTTTGTTCATTATTTGTTTTTTTACTTTCCGTTTTCGAAAAGCCTTAAACTGTGTTTAAACTAAAGCACAATGTGGAAATTGCCGCTACATCGTGAGGTTCCACAGCGCCCCCTGCTGCCGGTGGAGCTCGGGATTCTGCGCTTTTACTAACAACCAAGAATGCGCTAACGTTGTCACAAACACACGACAAATTGAGTCAGCAGCAACGATGACAAACGTTTGCTTACTTGAGTAGAAGTGAAATACATTAAAAGAAAATGGATCAAGAGTACAAAATACTAAAATATCTAATGAAGTCAAAGTCACGGTCAGACAAACAGGCAATATTTGCATAAGATTGACAGTTTAAAAGTCTTAATCTATTATTGAATTATCCATCAGGGAGAGAAAACGGACCCCACCCCATCACTGTATGGTACTGTATGGTCAAAATAAAAATAAATTGATTTGCTCCATTGGTTCTGTCCATTGGCTTCCTTACGGTAATATACGATACGATGGTGACAACACAATTGTTTTAGCTGCGATGTCCATTGGCTTGCCATCGGACGGTACCGTCTGGTGACAACCAACAAACCAGTGGAAACCCGGCGTGAGAGAACTGCCAGTTCTCACTCTTTAGTGTTGTGCAAAAAACTGTACTATATACATTACATACTCAGGGTAGTGTATACTGCCAGTGACCAGGTGAGTGCGCTGACTTGAGCAGAATCCTTGGACTTCCACAGACACTGGAGCTGGGCTAGCTTACTGCTAGCACTGATCAGCGTGCACAGACTCTAAAAACACCAATGGCGTGCAGTGAGTTCATGGTTGGTGAGGCACAGACTCCCTTAGAGTCAGATTTACATATACTACGAGTTTACAGACCCAAAACAAGAGGCTGATGTTCCGCTGTATGAAATGCACTTCCAGTATCTGTTTAGCTGCCGGTGTTGAATTTGTCACACAAAACGCACACCGGTTCAAAATCCGACCACTAGAGGTCAATTACACATTATCCATCCCACTTCGCTCACCGCTTTACATAAATATTGACGAATTACAGTCAAAATCTGACTCCCCGATGTGGTTACCTGCGGGGCACAGATCTGTACTAATACATTTGGGTGTGGAATAGCACACTGTGCTACCACCACCACCAACAACCCCCCTTTTTAAATAACGCGGTAGGTGTGTGCTCCCACTGAATAGACATGTTGCAAAATAGTCGAAGACACAGCAAAATAAATGCACTGGAAGTTACGTTTAGCCAAGAAATTTAACCGGAACTACCCCCCGACCTCGTCTATACACCCAAAAGGTAGCAAGTGGTTATTACTGGTCATTTGGTTACAATGGCAATCTCATTAGCATTCTTCACACACACACACACACACACACACACACACACATACTGTAAAGGACTTTGTTTATCTCAGAGTCAGACTACATACCATGGCAGTATCAAGAACCATCTTATGAACAGTGAGAAGCTTCCAGCCTGCAACAAACCTGGAGGTGGTGTACTTTAAGGCTGAATAGTATTCACTTGGCACTACAAAACAAAGGTTGTGCAATGCCGAAACATAAAATGGATACTCGAGCCGTGTATCGGCAGGCTCGTTTTAACTTAACCTTTTAGGTGTGTTTCTCAATTTCATTTGAGCTGCATTTTGGCTGTCTGGCTATTATGCTCATGGGTCCATAGGATGGGTTTTCCACTGAACTTCACTTCACTGCACAATGACTCAATAAGTACTAAAAGTGTTATAAAACACCACATAGCAAAAAATATTAAATACAATAACAGCGTCCAAACTTCTTCATTGATTTTGTTCCTTCCGGTCACACTATACCAGACAACACCGTACAAACAATGTACAAATACTGTGTCACTGTACTTGAGCAGCATTTCCAAGTACTTTGTACTTTTGGAAGTATTTATTCATCTGACAATGTGCTGCCAAAAGCAGACAGTAAGTGGGTTAGAATGCAAGTGTTACATCACATGGGAGGCTTGGACCAGTTTGGTAGTCAAGGATACACCAGTGCGTAAAACAGACTCTGCCGAAGGTTGGCGTCGTAGTGTAGTATCAACAACAACAGCATGACATCTGACAGAATGAAACATAAAATAGTGTTAGCTCATTTTATTTCACAAAATTGTCAGAAGAAAATGCACAAACCCACATGAATATCGATCGATCAATCTTCCTACCTACCTTGGTACCATGGAATAAAAGAAAGAAAAAGAAATAGTCCAAGTAGAATGGTCTGCAAATATGCATAACGTTGATGTCTACTGATATTTGAGATATTTCAAAATAAATAAATAAAAAATACCTATAGCTTTAGATAAAATATTCATTGACAAATAATATTCTTGCAACAGTTGCATTGGAGAATTTGACTAATAGATTATTATAACTAACATGTCAAAATGTACAGGAACATTTTGCAACGTAAATTATGTGCATACTAGCACCCTTTCAGTGTCAAGGACTTCACTAAGTCTTACAAAAAATATGATTTACCAGTTGAGTTATGAAAATGCATTTTCAGCCTACAATTTAAAAAAGACCTCTTCGTTATCAGATAACATTTGGTAAATATTTGGTGTGGAGCTTTAATCATATTTTTTTTGGAATGAAAGATTGTTGGCACTTTAAGAGTAACTTAATATCCACTCTGTCCCTCTTTGTGACATGTTAGGACACGTTAGGACTGACATCCATACATTAACATCACATTAGCTTTCATTTGAACATTTAAATGCAAAAACCAAGTTTGAGGCGTAAACATCGCAATCGATTTTACAAGTGACAAGGCACAGAGAAACTGGAACAGGCAAGTTACAACTACGCTAGACATCATGGGCGTACATTTTTTGTGGAATTGTGATTAAGTACTTGTGGAAGTAGAGCTATACAAAAGAATCAATTTCAAATAAAAATCTGATTATTTTGTCATACACTTACATATTTTTTAAATATGTAAATTGTAAAATCGGACTAATATTTTCTAGGATAATTGCGTACATCAATGTTGTAGTAACAGATTTAGTACAGCAACACGTCACTCTGGTTTTGCTGGTTGTGTTGTAAATTATAATTGGATATTTGGATTGGATAATACTGGATTTTACAATTCATGAAATTATGTATTTATAAACATATACTATATAATGTATTAATCACATGCCCAGTGGTAAGGTTCTTCCATAAGACCATCATTATACCTTTTATTGATTCTTTTTATTCATATTTTAATTGCAAATCATGTTAAAAGAAAATCAAGTTCACATTATGTAAACCATTTGAAATGTTGATCAAATTAATCATTTCCTTAAATGTATTTTTCGTTCTTTTTGCACAATTGCTTTTTATCTTAGAAAAGCATGTTTTTGCCATTACTCAATTAATTGTTGGGGATGTTGGCAAACTCGATTACTAAAAATATTCAATAGTTGCAGCCGTACACCTAATGCCAATGCTGGCATGTTTGCAGTGTTGCAGTTGGTTTGAGGTGTAAGTTTGATTAAGGCTTAAGTGTGCTTGAACAGAGTGAGCACAGCAAAAGTAAACTGAAGAGGACGGTGGCAGCATGGTGACGAGGCAGCTAGAAAACATTAACCATTGAATTGGTTGCTATGGCCACAAAATGCTGGATGACGCAAGATACACACATGTGCAGACATACACACGTGCAAACATAATCACACAAATCCTAGACGCCACTAAATTAGGGCTGTGCGGGGAAAAAAATTGAAATAGGATTATTTTTGTTTTACGAGTTTTAAAAATAAAAGATGTAAATCGGCAAATCAGATTTATTTATTTGAATGGATTACGCATGGAAACGCGATGACTCGCTGTGATATTGCTGGCTGTGTTGTAAATTATAATTGGATATTTGAATGTATATAAATATATTTAATACAATTGAATATATTATATTCAATTGTATATGCTATATTTATAAAAGTTAATTTGATTAATTACATTAATCAAATGCCCCCCCCCCAATTAATTTTCGCCACACGTGCCATTTATCTTGTTTAATTGACAGCGTTAGTGTGAAAGGGAGATCATAAGAGAGAGAGGAAAAGCAGACATGCAGTATATGACCGTGAGAGGGTGCAATCTCAGCATGTGTCAGGCTACCTTGCGATGCAGCCACCGTCTTTAACCACTACACCACGGGGCCAGCCCGAGATGCTATTTTTAAGCAAAATCATACAGCCCTACCCTAAACATGCACTCAAAAAATAGAACACGCTGAATACAAAAAGAACACCTAGACACCATTAAACACACAAAAAAAACCTAGACATGCTATTACTACTTGGGTGTTAATCCAACAGCGGTTTTCAAAGTTTGAAGAGACCACAGAATATGTTAACAACTCATAAAACGCTAAATGTTGAGCAATAACTGCCCAAGGTATTGAAAGTGAATACATTATTCATAGTGCCTTATATTGAATACATAAGTGGAACTCATGACACTCAATGACATTTTGTTGAGCAAAGAAGTGCTCGCAGGGGAAGCTATGTGCCTGTCATCAACATTGGGCTAGATTTGTAAACACTAATTCGATACTATTAGTTTTTTGCGTGGATTCTTTTACTGCAATGGGTGTGAAATAGAGCATTAAAGTGGTTGACATGTGAAAGGGAAGCTGCAGCACTGTATTGTGGGGCCCTGTGAATTATGTTTTAGTTCCTTCCCCCAAACTATTTTAGTTTGATTTAAATGTTTTCCTTTACTCATATTTTATTGAAATACTGTTATAATTAGCGAATAATGCGGATAACCAATGTATAGGCTTCCCCATTTTCCAGGTACTGTTATTAGAATATGGTGACAAATTATATACGGTAAATCCCAACATCGTTATGAGATTGGGTAAAGAGACAACTCCACAATTTTGGAGGTCAAAGTACAATTTATTATATGCCAACTAGGCACTGCAAATTTTTAGAAATCGGGTATAAAATGCGATCTCCAATTCCCTAGTTTTCTGTTCATCTTTTCCATGAAAACGGCATTTCCGCATTAACTAATGAATTCTGTGTTTAATGGGTTATTCCACAATTCAATTTGTGATTCCGAGATTGCAGAAGTTATCGGGTGCTGGAAATGGCTGAGTGTATATAGAAGGTCATAGGTCACACATACAGTTAGACACAGGACTCACCCTGAGCGATGAGGATTGGGTATTCGAGGTAGGTCGGTGGAGGGTAGTCGTAGTACATTTGGTAGGTCACAAAAACAATGTACCTGAAAAAAAAAGGATTACATTCATGTTCCCATGTCCGTCATTGTGCCATTTGTCACATAACCATTTCACTTTTTCACAATTCACCCTGCATTTCCAGAGGCAGACAGAACTATTCCTGGAATGTCCATGAAAAGGGCTGAGGGAAAAACACCAACGAAGTACAAACAATGGTAGCTAGCTAGTATAAATTAGACAATGCCGGGCTAAGGTTATATGGACTGGCAGTAGCTTAGTCATGTTTAATGTTGGCAGTATGCCAATTCTCTTATAAGACATGTTTTGCTAAGCTATTGAGGAATTGTGTATGCACAACAGAAGTAATAATTATTAACCGTTCGCTACACTGTCAACCTGTTTAAATACGTTGTGTAATATAAGCATGTCTCATGCTAGGTTTCCACAGCAGAGGCTTTTTTTCCCGTCCATCACCCGCAGCGCCGTCCGGATATTTCCCGGCCGGACTACGTCCGAAAAAAAACAGCGGTTTCCTACGGAATGCGGCGCTCTGGTGGCCAAACTTGGTATTGCACGCGCCTTTTATTGAAATGCCTTTTTCTCGTTTTTTTCATCTTTCTCCTTTCTTGTTTTTTGACCAGGCCATTTACGCCATGGCACTCGGGGTGGTTTTGCTGGATCACACACACTGTCTGGAAGACATTTATACATTGAAACGGTTGGGTTTTTGTTTTGATATTTTTATTTTAAATAAAATGTGTTACAAAACGGTGGGGACCCAAGCACACAAGCGCAATTATCTATTGCAGACGCAACTTCACATCTCGTTTGCACACGTTTGAGGCTTGACCCGCCCTTCCCGCCGGACGGTGCCAGTGGGAAAAATCAAAATAAATTATTTTCTGGCCCGCACGGAGTCCGTCCGGCGTTCACTGATATGGAGCATACTACGACGGTAACAACACTTTTGTTTTTTGCACGGAATTCGGATGGCGCTGTGGGTGACGGATGGGAAAAAAAAAACTCTGCTGTGGAAACCTAGCGTCAGAAGGTATGCAATTAAAAAAAAAATCTATGTAAAGGCGTAATAAAGGTGTTTGTAATATTTGTTTCAGTTCTGTCTTTCAACCCTCAACAGAAGTACTATGCCAGAATCTATGGAGAAGTTGTTAAAGAAGTTACAGACACTGAAAACTGCTGATGAAGCGAGAAGTAGGTAGGAAATGCGGAAGTTTAGACAGCCAGTTATCTGTAGGTTGGAGTCCTACCTTCAACATAACCAGAAGATCCAATCATGTATTGCCATTTCACGATGTGATAGGAATTGGTTTTGGTTACTGTTGACATTCAACACAGTGTAAACACATTCCTCAGACACACACACACAAGTAAACATGACGCAACAAAGAGACAGTAGACAAGACAGTGTGTGTCTAGCAGTGTGTTGCCACAAATGCTCTCAGATGGCAAAAGTACCCAGCTTTCTTACTTGAGTAAGAGTAAAATACATTCATGCAAAAACAACTTGAGTAAGACTGCAAAGTACTGATCCAAACTACTTGAGTCAAAAAGTACAGCTTGAGAAATGTACTCAAAAAGTATTTTTGAAAGTAAAAAGTACAGGCTCTAAGATGTATGTTAAATTGTATTTTAAAAAGAAATGTATATATAAAATGCAGTTTTACAATATTTGTTGATGAATAAATTACTAAAAAACTAGCCTAATTTACTTCACTTAAGGTTAGCCGCACACCCAGAAGCTAAAATAAACCAAAACATTTTTTAACTGTATTCTGTGCCTTAGTGCAATAGCACCTCCTAATGACCAATTCCCATTGTACATATTCTCCTACCGTGTCATTGCGCAAAAAAAAAAAAAAAAACAACAAGAAAAAAGTAACAAGCCTGTTTTGGGGAAAAGTAATGAGTAGAAGTACCGATGTTTTTGTTGAAAATCTACTGAGTACAAGTGAAAAGTGCTCACAGCAGTAATCATAAAAGTACAGATACTTGAAAATTCTACTTGAGTACTGTATGAGTAATTGTACTTTGTAACTTGCAATCTCTGCAAATGATACAGACTAGTGGGACCCATTCAAATATCCAATCGTCACGAGCCGGCGCTGCATCTAAAACAATGCAAGACAACAATCACGGTGCTGTTTTGCTTAAATACATTTCTGCGTGGAGCGTCAGCCGTTAGTAAAATGAATACACATTGCAGTTTAGTGCACACAACACAGAGACACGACAGAGCTTTAATGCAAACAATCGGCCAATTGTTTGCTGGTCACAGTCGTGTGTTGCATTGGAGTACGTCCCGGCTGTGGTGTGTATTGTTCTGCAACCGACACACACAAAACATGCCCTTGGTTTTTGGATTGCACACAGAAGCTACGCTCAAATATACTGAAGGCATGTTCAAATCGAGCAAGAATTGATCTCGTGGGACTTTATACCGACCAAGATGGCTGCATTGCCCAGTTCAACGCTCAACCTCTTAGATATAGAAAAAAAATCTGCCCCCTAGTAGCCACTGTTATCCATGCAATGCTGCAGAGGTGTGTTATCTAGAACAGTTGCCCCAAACCAGCCCTAGCACTCACTCGCCAGGGAGTTTTCTGACTACCTCTCGTTCTTCATCACAATGTTCACCATGTTGAAAACTAAAGGCCCTCAAAATGATTCCTTCCACGATCAAAAACATCCCGGGTTACAGGGGTGTTGTTTGGCGCAGTATACGGAGGCGTCGTTTGGCGGAGTGATAAAAGACGATGCACCTAGCCCCCCGTTCATGTTAACGGCACTCTGTCTATCGCAGCATCCACGGTGCCGCGAGTTCTCCTCCTCTCGCCGGCTTGTCTGTCATGTAGGGCTGCAACGATTTGTCAATTAATCAATGACTAATCGATTATAAAATTAAATCGACAACTAATGCAATAAATCGATAATTGCCAAGAAGTTGAATCATTGTTATTTTCAGCTGTTTTTTTGGTGACACCACCACCTATTGATTTACACAAATGTGATATTACTTAATAATTTCTGAAAATCCAGAATGATTAATAATTATTCAACATTGATAAAAAAAGATTAATATGAAAGCCATCACAATATTAGCATAGAAATGAATTGTAATGAGTTTGTGCCAAATTGTTACTACATTTTTGTACATTTGTTGGATATCATGAGCCAAAATTGACTACATTGGAAGTTGACAAGATTAATTTCGTTGTCGCTGTGAATATTCTGGGGATTTCTGAAAGGAAACAATTCTAACAGATTAGTGGACTATTCGGTTTAATAATCGGCAACTAATCGACAATCTCTTCAACCCAGTTTCCGACTGATCCCATCTAATAGAGATGAAAAACGCAGCTGACGGCAGGAAAAATAAATAAAATGTGTGACCACTGTGGCTGCCACAGGCTAAAATTGCCTTATAGTACTCCTTCAGCTGGAAGACATCCGTCAGTGCTGGTGTCCAACAGCCGCCAATTCTAGTCAAATTTGCTTGTCTAAACCAACAAATGTATAGCAATTAGGTTACTTACTCGGATATAAACTCATAACAATTGACTTCATGCCACAATATTTGGGTTTTCTTTTTTTCATATTTATCTTTTATGAATCAATTATGTCCAGGTAATATGATATGCTCAGAAAGTATTACCATCAAACTGTGGACCAGAAGAATAAGAAACAATTTAACCACACATTTTTTGGATGGGAAACACTGTTAACTGTTGTTTACATTTTTGCAGCATATGTACACATCATGCAAATTTCGTTAAATATTATCACTGAAAAAGCTTAACAGGGAAAATAAAGCTCAGAGCCTGTAATTTGTACTTTTAATAATACTTCTGAGTACATTTCAGAGCCTGTATTTGTCATTCTGACTCGAGTAGATATTTGGATCAGTACTCTGTACTCTTACTCAAGGTGTTTTTTGTATTATGTATTTATGTATTTTACTTCCACAGGTTGCACTCAAGTAAGAGTACTTTTGCCATCTCTGGTCAAACTACGGTGATGAAAAGCACAAAGTTTACCCGATCAACTCCAGCAACAAGCTGTGTAGACTGACGCCCTTCGTGGACTTGGCGCGCATCAGCACGAAGATCTGCGGGAACTTGAGCACCATGCACGCGAACAGTGTGGTGAAGTTGGCGACGTGAAGAAGTTGGTCCGATTGAAGGGATTGATCCGACTGCAGAAGTTGGTCAGAGTGCACAACTTGGTCGGATTCCATGATGCACTACGTTGGAGCGATACGAGCCGGCTGCAGTTCCTCAGCGATGCGCTTGGCAGTCTGTCCCCTGGTACATCGATTCATCGGCTGGACGAGTGTGACTTCCGCACACATCCTCCGCGCCGCAGGGTAGACGGATGTGTTATTCGCGAACAGAATACCCACTTTAGTTCATATAATCATGAATAACTTTTTTACGCTCATCCACACGACTTGAAGGTGCAATCAACCTAGTGCCGTACGAGTTTGCACGAAACTAAAATCCTCGGTCTTCGATTTGATTTCTTAAAGGAAAAAAAAAATAAAGTCGACGAATTTCACCATTCAAATATTCCAAACTTGGCAAACTGTGCTTGTTGCATCATTTATCTATTTAGAATGAGGTAGAGAGAACGCACCCGTCTCAAGCATCAACATTACTAGAGGTGGGTGGTAGACAGTAGACTGAAACACTGTCACTTGGTGGCAAATAATTCTGTTGATTCTACTCCGTTAAAGAGCCCGTTTTCTCCATCGCTGTATTTGCAGAATGTGCAGCTTTTGTGCCATCTTTCAAATACAGGCAACAAGTATTTTCAATGACAAGAAGAAACAGAGTTAAAAAAAGATAATCCAAAACGAATCAATAGAGAATGACCATTGACTGTATATTGTATACAGTCTTTTAGATTACTTAAAAAGCATGTCATCAATTAATTTCAACAAATAACTTCGTGAAACCAGATTTGCCATTGTATTTGTTGATCTCCCAGAATACATGGTATCCACAGTGAACCGAGAAGGGTGGGGGGTGCGGTGGCAGAGTGGCTATAGAGCGTGTACCCCAGACCATAGGCCGAGCAGCGCCGCGGGCTCTCATTCTCTCTCCGGCCTCTCTGCAATGTCTCCCCCCGACTCAATCTAATCCTATCGCTATCTCTCAATAAATAGAAAAACAGTGCCTGTGCCCAAAAATAACTTAACAAAACAAAAACAAAAATGCATTTTGTGCATCAAAGTCAGTCACGTTGCTCCTCTTCAAATGCCTACACAGGCTGCTATACAGACACCAGCAGTTTGTTTCATTAGGGCGGGACGAGCTACATGGACAGATTCAATATTTCATGCGTAAACTCCTCTATATACGTTTTTCAAATGCTTCTTTTTTGGTATTAATACTTGACAGCCTTTTATTTGAATCACTGGCTGTATCCGACATCGCTCCCTATCCCCCATATAATGCCCTCTATGGGGCGCACGTCATTTTGTAGGGGTGTCCGAATTCTCCATGTACCCTGTATAGTGCACTGAAATGTACCCATAATGCATTGGAAGATGTTTTAAAAATGACCTTAACTTCAAAAACATGGCACGGTGGGAGTAAATAGCGACCAACTGCGGCAAATTGTTATAAATGTAAGTACTTTTGACTTTTTCTGATGATTGTTGATTTTTATAATTATATATTTTTATAATTATATTTTATAATAATTTTGACGGCGCCAACCCCAGTGCCCGAAATCTCGGCCATTGCTGTTGAGTGCACTATGAGCAAGTGCACTACATGGGGGTAGAGAGTAGAGGATAGGGATTTCGGACACAGCCACTTTGTTTCTGTACCAGGAACAAAACCTGAATGTTCCTATCTTCATTCATCATTTTTAAGATGTTTAATGTTTTTTGTCACACTATAGCATTTTTTAAAACGTAAAATTATGATCAGCCTTTGGTGGAAGAAAAAGCGTACCACACGAAACCTTTATTTACAACCACTACAAAATATAAGAATATAAAATAACCTTAACATTGGGGAAGTCCAACACTGTCCCCCCAATCATTTTTTTTTTGGTTGATCAAAGCAGCCCCAGCCTGTCGCTTAAGCATCTCCAACTCCTGAACGTTCCTCTGTGTCAAATGTTCATGTAAAAAGTATATAATTTTGGCTTCTATCTGGAGCTAGCTGGGAACAATCTCAGGATCTGCTTTGGGCCTGCGTCCACTCGTCCAAAGTGGCATTCGGTCCATTCTCCTCAGTTCCACACCGAGGGGAGTGGAAACCCTGCTGCCGAGAAGCTGGTTGGATGTGTTGGGGACATGCTCTGAGAACTTGGAGATGTAGGTTGGAAGAGTTTCCTCCACTCGTGGCCTGCCCTGGAAACACACAAACAGTCTGCAATGTTTAGTTTCCAGTGAAATACGATCCTCACCACTACAAATGCCACAACTTATATAGTGCAATGCACTGCATGTTGTAGGGGCATATATGCAACTGTTATGTATCTACACAATTTCTGCTGCATTGGATATACAAACTCTGCCACAACCAGGGCTTTGAACCGGTTCAAGGAACGAAAACGAAATCCGGGAACTTTTTGTATTCTCGAGTAATACATTTGTAGAATAATGTGTAATAGTTGTACCAGTTGGTCGAATTCCTTGAGGAAGCTCCAGTTCTTCTCCCTGTGAAGCACAACATAATAGAGCATCTACTGAGTGCCAACCCCAAGTAGTTTTACCAATACTTTCTTTATTAGAGTATATTTCACATACATAATATACAAAAGAAAATGAATAAAGATACAGAATCGATAAAGATGAAAAGAATGTGATCTGAGTATTAAACAGTTATATTATTCGTTACTAAAATGGGCCAAGGCTCGAGTTGTGAATGTACATAACATAATAAATATATGCATTCGTACGCGTTGATCTTAATATCTGATCTTATAATGGGTTTTTAGGAAGTTTAGTGCAAGATGTAGTTTTTCTCCAGTGTGTGTGCAAAATTCTGTTTAAAAAATATTTCAATCTCAAACTAGTGAAGTGTCCATTGTACAGCGAGTACGTAGTCTCTCAAAGTAAAGTAATAACAACGTCAACACAGAGAAACGGAACTAGTAGTAGAAGACCACCCTCTAGTGGTGCGGCTAGAATTGTGCTAGCATTGTGCCCATGCAGAAATCCACAGTACGTCCCAATTAAATGTTCACTTTCACTTACTTGCGCTTACAGCACAGCGGTGTGAATCCAAATAAAAGCCGTATGTGATGGGTCTTGGGTTCTTAAATTGAAACGTCCAAAGTGGGTTTTTGACTTGATTCTTCTTGGACATGAATCCTTCTGATTTTAATTATCTTCCTGTCAATGTGCCTGGTGCGCCACTATAATAAGTGATGCATCTACCAAGTCCGACAGGGCAGTGTTGGGCAGTAATCAGATTGCAAGTATCCAGATTACAGTAATTACAAACTCTAGTATGTAAGAGGTGTAATCTCCAGTTACATGTCTTTATTTCACATCAGCCGTTTTTGTCTTGAATATCAAACAATAGTGACGTTATTGTAATGAATTTTAAACATCCTTGCAGCAGACCACCCCCACGTTCATGACTCGTAGCCACGCTAAGGGAACATTTTGTACCAATACCATTAATTGAAGAAATTAAGACATTAAAAATAATTAAAATCAATGCATTACATTAGTATTTAAAAGCGAATAATGGAATTGCAATCCCTACAATCCATTGTACTGCCATACAATGTGGCATTGTATGGCTGTACGTTACTGAGATAAATTTGCAACCTGTCTGAGCTCAGCTATATATATATATATATATATA
>OMKY01213495.1:0-11755 GCA_900302395.1 Bregmaceros cantori | reverse complement strand
TGGTGTGGAGGAGGAGGGGGGGGGGGGGTTGAGGGGGTTTGGGAACTCATTCATTTAAGTGTGGGCGCCGCCTACTAACGAGGTTAGCGCCAACAATGGCCAAGCGAGGCGACGAGCGTGCGCTTGGATTGAGTCACGGGATTACACGCTGGCGCAGGGGTGGGTTGTTGGGTTGACGCGGAAGAGGATGTTGGCTCACGTGCAAAAAAAAACCCTAAACTTTTTCAGGTGCATTCATTTCAATTAATGCACATGCTCACGCATACGTATCAACATGAATGGCAACCGTGACTAAATCAAATTCGTTTTAAACAGGAATATTCTGTTACAAGTCAGCAGGGACAGCTGGACGAATATCGCGCATTGTCCGCGGACCGCCCATCACTGTCCCTCCGGGACGGATCGTCCGCGGAGACTCCGGCTGCCCCGGATCACCAATCAACAGTCCACCTCCGCGTCCGACCCCGAAAGGGCGCAGCCCCAAATCCATCGCTCAGGTTAGTCTACCGGACTAAGTACGTCACACCACGGTTCAATACCTAGACGAAGTTTCCTTGGATAACTGTACAATTCCTGAACTCAACAATTGAACTCATCTGGGTGCTGTCTCCTCTACCCACAGCACGACCTCCTGGAGCCTCCACCGGAACCTGATTCCGCCCCGGTGGACTCGAACATTGAGATGAGTAACATGTCTGATGACGAAGCCATGAGCAGTTCTTAGATAGACTTTATGTATTCCATTCTGACCTCTAAAGGGTCTTCAGTATTGACTAAAATAATATTGTTTGACATGCAAATGAAAGGTTTTTAAACCCTCCCCTTTGTCTCCTCTCTGGGTCATTTACCATTAATAACCTGTGACATATTAAACATAATGTAACGTAAAGTTTCTCCTTATGTGGTTAGAGTTAATAACTACCCATACACATATATGTGCAGCAAGTGTATTAATCCCCTACTCATTCTTAGATTAAAATATACACATTTATTTTCTAACTTCTATAATGGATGGGTTGTATATTTATATTTCATATTTCATTTGCATGTCGTTTTTATGGAAATCACATGACTGAAGCATCAACAAGCAAAGATGATTGTCATTTTCATGTTGGTGTGTTTATCTTTCTCAAGCTATCTATGGATTGATTTTCGTTACTCCCTCCACTGTTCACGTCTCTTATACAATGCATGCATTTTATGTAAATCCAGTAACTCCCTCATCCCTGCTAACCTCCCCATCCCACCCATCTGCCCCGCACCTGTGTTCAGGCGTGAATTAATAAAGTCACGTCGAGGAGACAGCTGGCAATTATTCCAGCGTCGACGTGATGGGCGCAGACGTGACCTCGCTATACGATGATCTACCCATCAAGTCACTACTCGACCAACAGTCACCAGGAATCACGCCTGTCTGGCGCGGGCGTCTCTCGGACTGCTGTCCAATCTACATAGCTTCCTGATCTGCGCTTCATCCACACGATCTGCCCGCGGCAAAAAAATCTGACAGCTTTAGGGTTGATCCGAACCAAAACCTCTGTCACTCAAGACCAGAGATGGCAAAAGTACCCAGATTTCTTACTTGAGTAAGAGTAAAATACATGAGTAAAAAAACAACTCGAGTAAGACTACAAAGTACTGATACAAACATCTACTCGAGTAGAGTTAAAAGTACAGGCTGAGAAACATACTCAAAAAGTCTTTTTGAAAGTAAAAAGTATAGGCTCTAAAATGTACTCAAAAGTATTTTTGAAAGTATAAAGTACAAAGTAAATAAGATTGTATTTTTTCAATGCTAGTTTGGCAATGTTATTGATTGAATACATGACTAACAACCTAGCTAATTCAGCTTATATGTTGGGACTAAATGAAAACCACTTATCAACTTAATAACTGGGACTGTACTCGATGCATCAGCGCCCCCTACTGACTGATATTATAGACGTTATCCTTCCACGTCAATACACAAAAAAAGGAACGAGCCTGTTTTGGTAAAAGTAAGGAGTAGAAGTACAGATATTTTTGTTAAAAATGTACTCACTACAAGTAAAAAGTAATCACAGAAAAAGGTACTTCTAAAAGTACAGATACTTACTTACTTAAGTACAGTACTTAAGTATTTGTACTTCGTTACTTGCCACCTAGCAAGAAAAGTTACGAAAAAGCGAGTAAATCATTAGTCATCATAGTTCACTTTCTCTGCTTGTAGCAGAATGTGCACCAACATGGGTCAGCCTTCTCCAGAGTTTCCGGTCCAGTGTCATTCTGTTGAGGGTTGGTAGGTCAAAATCAGTAGTGCTCATACTCAACTTGCTCCCCGTCATTAATACCTATTCAAGGTCTTCTGAGGTGTTGCTCAATCTGATATGAAAATGTATAGGTGACATTCTGGCCTGGCAAATTGCCACATCCATGTCCCGCAATGTCAATGAGCACGGGTCTGGATAAAATTTTCCTGAGTTGTTGTAAATTACGAAAGAAAGGCGAATGAAAAGTGCTAAATAAATAACGTTTGATTTGATATTAACGGGCGAACCGTGAATGATCGCCGTGCCATGTTCTCCCACATGTTTCCCGTTCGCGATGTTTTGGAATTAAAACATGGCGGACACGCCACCAACAGTAACATAGGGTTGTCTGCTCCCAAGCTAGGCATCAGCTTGTATAGCGCAGTGGCAGCGCACCCGACTCTTATGCCAACGTCCCGAGTTCGAATCACGCCGCAAGCATTTCTTTGCGTTTTTTTTTTTCAACCTGCAAATTGCGCTTTTTTTGCTTATTTTTTTAAATTTAGGTTAGACGAGGTTTCGGGGTTAGGTTTTGGGGGTTAGGTGCAGGTTTGCAATCTCTGAGTGCTTCTAGTCTTTACATCTTTAGACAAGGATTTTCAGAAATTTGCGTGCACATGGAGATTCAATTAAGTACGAATATTCTGCTTGCCAGACATTTTTAAGGTGTCAGATTAGACTACAAAGCAACAAAGGCCCAAATATAACATGCAGATTTGGTGGAAATGTGTTGGATTTTCACTTGAGAAGCTAGGAAAAAAATGTTTCTAGTGCAAAACATTGTTTAAGTTTGACTTCCAGGGGCTCTCTACCTTTACCAGTCGCGACAACTGCATAGGCGTAGTTCGGAGGGCTCTTGCGGCGTGCTTTCTCGTACTGTTCGCAAACCGGAGAACTCTTCGAGCCAATTCCACTTGAAATGGAAATTTGTGGACGCATAGACAAAAAAAAGCCCCTTGAGAAATGTTAAGATTGGACAAATTAAACCGACGTCACCGTGGCTTCAAGATACAAAATGCTTGACACACGTTTGAGTCATCCATCAGTGGGGCGACAGAGGATGACACCTAGAACAAGGAATGATGGAGACAGATGGTGTTCAGTGGAAAGCCCTGACAAGGGACACTACAGTCCGCGCCCACAGCGCCTCCGTACCTATGTCTCCTGGGACACAAGAATGGGACACACCACAATGGCACGGTAAGCAACGCATATGGCAAAACTCAACGGAAAGAACATTAATGCAGCAACATCACCTTAAGCTGTTTATGGCATTATAGATTGTTGATATTATTTTACACAGTGTTTTTCGGAGGAGTAGGCAAGAAATGTGTGCTATGTGTGCTTTTCCTTCCATTTTTATTCATTGCTTTTTGCAAAAATTAGTTTCCCTATTCATTGTTACATCCTAAAAAAATGTAAAAACCAGAGGCAATACTTTAGCAAGCTAGTGTCTCATCCTTCTAGTATCTCCTTAAGTCAATATATTTGTATCATATTATCGTTAACATTTTTACTATTGCAATTAATTCATACAAAAAGGGGCCCAGCGGCCCCAGCTGCAGCTCGTCACCACTCAACAGTCCGCCTCTATTTAAGGCAGCGTCCAACCCTGGGCGGACGCCCTTCCGAAGCCTTAGACCAGGTAAGCCATGCCTGGCTAAGCACGTCATGTTCGATTCAATACTTAGACGGTGACTACGTGAATTGCATTCCCTGTACTGGAGTTTGGCTCATCCCTGGTGGTTTTCTCCTGTCTGCAGTCGGACCTCCAGGACTCCGGAACCACCGGAACCCGTATCCGTCCCGGTCGACCTAGTCCAGTCTGACATTGAGATGAGTACCACGTCTGAAGACGAATCTATGGACTCCGATTAGAGTCCAGCTTTTTAATTGTTCATCATTTCCACAGCCCCTAAAGGGCTCGTGTGTAGCACAATAATAATTATAATACTACCTTTGAGTTAATTCAATAAAATTGTTTTCAACCTTTCCTTGTTGTCACCTCTGGGTTATTTTCAAGTTCCTTTCAGAATTCATGACGACAGATCCACTTTGCATTTACCGACAATTATGTTTGACATTATCTTTAAAACGTTCCGTTCTGAAGGCTTCAGGCAGGTTCATGTTTAACATTTTCATTCTCGGAACCGATCCGCCACCAAGATATCGGTTAATAACCGGTTCAGAACACAAAAATTCCACCCGTCCTTAAAGTTCCTCATATTGTGCAATGTTAAGTTTAGATATAGCTTATACAAAATATATTTGGTGGACTTTCAGACTTTTAACATAAAACCGGGTTTAAAACACCATTACATTCTCTACCTTGTCTGTCCACAAGATAGAGCCCCAGATGCATGGGGCTTGATAACTGACAGTGAAAGTTGGATGGATGCACAACCGGAAATAGTCTCCTAGACATAGGATATATTCAAATATATAAAGGACGAAAAGAAAAAAAAGGTTTTGCCGCATCCGGGCATTTTCAGTACACTCGAAAAAAAATTATGTTGACACTGCAATAGACAAACTGCCAAAAGATCTTTTTGCAGTTTGAATGAATACAGAGCATGTGCTTTATACATACAATTTCGCAAAAAAAAAAGCACCGCAATTTTGCCCTGTCAGACACAAGTGCACACACATGCATGCACACACACAGATACACTTAAACCGAGGTGACCCCAAGGGAGTCAACCTTTCGATCCAGCTTGTATCTCCTTTGACCACCACTACCTGAACTTGTAGCAAAACTACTTCAAACTCATGTCAAATACACCCACCTCCTACATAAATATTTACCAGCCACATACGGCAGGTATCCGTGCAAGCTTCCTAAAGCTAGCATCAGCACACAGTAGCTCCGCCAACCCTTGTCCTGTACCAAACTCTATCAAATATATATTGTGCGAGAGGTTATGTTCTGACAGCAATCAATAAAACATCTTGCCCTGAAAAAAAAAAAAGAAAAATAACTTGGCAGGTTCCAGTGCAATGCAGACCCTCACCAAATTTTACAAATTTCCATGATATCCCAGGACTGCTGTTCGCCTCAGCAAAGTCCTTCAAGGAGCTATGTTCGGATGGTGATCGATACACCTGCTCTGCAAGACAAAGAGTATGGCTTTATTGGGGCAAAGGATTTTACAGGCATTTAAAATCTGCCATGGACCTTCCTCGGCATTCGAAGCAGTGGGTAGGTATTACACGAGGTCAGCCTATTGAATATTTAAAATCTGCAATATTATTATGAATGTTTTATAATTGTTGTGATATTAATAATGTGAGAGAGAGAAGCGAGGGAGACAGACATAAGCCACTTCTCCACTACAAAAAAACTCAAGGCACAGTTCGGCGCATCTCAGTTAAGTTTAGTTCAGTTAAATGGGAATATGTCTCCACTTCTTAACGTGGCCATGAGGGGATAGTGCCTAGCTTTTAAAAACTCAATTTTGATACACCAGTGCTCATCCCCAACCCATGCGCGTGTGCACACCCCTCCTCATTAACACATGAATTCACAACACGACCGGCTGTGTGCTGTGGCCGCTGTAAGGGGCTAGGGGGGATAAAGGTGTCAGCCCCCCCCCACTGGTGCCTGCCTTTGCTCTATTGATGCCTGGCACACTGGCGAGGAGGGGGGAACACAACCCCCTCATGTGATTGGCCGGCCACGTTGCCCGCCCCCACGGAGAGTGACCAACCGGAGACCAGCAAATGTGGCCATGGACGGCCAGATTCTGGACCCACAACTGAGTGGGTCCTGAAACCTGGCCTGGCCTTTTGGCCCTAGCGATTTTCAGGGTGGATGTGCATGTGCTGGCCTTAAGTAGGCCAGTGGAATGGGGGCTATACTAAGGTAAGGTGGGGATAGAGGCATACAGAAAATAGATAGAGAATGAGACAGAAACAGATATCCACACATTGAGAAGAGAGGAAGATTGGGGAATAAGAGAGGAGGAGGGCAAAAGTGAGTGAGTGAAAGAAAGTTAAAATTTGGTGGCAAGACAGAGAGAAAGAAAGAGAGGGAGAGGGAAGAAGAGAGGGAACACATCTGGTTGGTCTCAGGGCTGATAGAGCCCAGCAATTAAGCGTGACTTTCTGTGAAATGACAGAGACAGCTGACTAATGGTTATCGCGTGGTCGCCTGATAACCACGGGCACTGAGAGAGTAGAAGAGAGAGAGAGAGATGGGTGGAGGAGTGGAAGAAGAGAAAGAGGGGGATGGAAAAATGAGTATGCCAGATAACCTTTGGCTTTAAAATTACGCCACAACCTTGGTATGCATTTAAGAACAAAATGTGTGTGTTTGTGTGTGTGACACCATTGTGACCATTAGGGGGCATCTGTATCCACAACAAATGCTTACCACGCAGAGTACCATAGAGAAAGGCCACACACCTCCCAGCATGCATTATGTCAGCTAGGAGCAGACGACGTACCAACAATTATTTAACCACAACACAAAGGTAAACTTCTCATTCCCCTTTCAACCTGTGCGTATAAATGTTTTTTTTAATTTTTGTTTTGTTTTTTGGCAAATGTGTGAAACATCTTGAACCAGTGTTGTCTAACCAAAAGTGGAAAAGGCTGTCAACATGGTCCTATTTCCACATGGGGATGAATAAGGTATGTGTCTATCAATCTACATTAAGCCAGGACTGCTTTGACTAGCTGCTAAGACTTTAACTGGCAGTTCAATCATGTGTCGTCCACTAGCACGCACGTAAGTGCATTTGTTGGGTCTAGGTCTTGCAAAACACAGAGCTGTTCCTGCTCAATTTTTCAGAAATATTTCACATTTGCTGTGTATGGATAATTTAATATATTTTTCTTCATGCAAAGAAATGTACAACTTAATGGCTTGGACGTTTCATGATACTTCTTTCATCATAATTTGAACTAGATTACATGTGACTGTGTGCACATGGTTATGTCATCGCTAGTGGTCTGGTAGTTTATGAAAAAAAAAACATGCTTTTACACACAATAAATATTATAGAACATAGCTAGACAAAATCATGCAGGATTGGATATACGACACTGACATTGAAGAGGAGTTATGGGCACTATGCATTTTCCCTCAGGAAAACAACCTCTTTCATGGAATTTGCAATGCTCATTTGCTCAGTACTCAATTCGTGGATCTAGCAGGTGTAACATAAAATGTGTAAATTAATGCACGCAGAACAGACCTATGAATATGTGTAGGGTTGTGCATGGCTGCAAAGTGCATACTTGCCCAGAATCACATCTGTGTAAGTGAGTGTGTCTGAGCACACGTATACGCCATGCGTGCGAGTTAATCAGGGCGACAGCGCGCCACTTGTTGAGCGCTCTATCCTTGAGCATGGCACGGGCTAGCTAAATTAGCAGCGTAAAGGCCTAATGCGCGTAATGGAATTGTGCGGCACCCGCAACGCACGCACGCGTCGCCGTCGTCCCGCTAAAGCAAATAAATAATGTAATGCAAATCCTAGCATCGCAGCCTGCTGCAAATTAAGCTAACCCATTTTAGCCGTAAGTGATTTTATTACATTAGCATGGCGTTGGTCTGACTGCATTAGGCTGCCTTTAATCAGCGGGTAATCTCATTAGCGTGCAAGACAGAAGCAGAAGGAAAACCTTTTGCACGCGCGTACCTGCGGGGTCTGAATGCCGACATATTTCATGTTTTTACATGTTTCCTCCAATGTGGTGTCTGCCGGTCACAAAGGCACAGTAGTTACATTGTGAATTCACAATGTTTACACCAGCGAGACGATTCAGGTGGTGTGTTTGGACTTTGGAGGGTTGAGATCAGGGCTTTGAACCACCTATTTGGATCGGATACTCAGTGTTTAAAGGATGTATCTGATCTAACGCCAACCATTCTTGGTCGCGCCGCTGCTATATCTTTCATGGCAGAATGTGTACCATTTTGGACTCTTTGCTTTGTGGCTCATGGTGTATTACCCAACGATTGTTGGTTTGTTGGTTGCTATTGTTCATGGTACTGTTCATTGTTTTTAGCCCAATTCACACTGGACTTTTATTACCTATGGACCCCTGGTAATTCTGAATAATTGCTGAGGTCGCCTGAGTTTCATTTGACGTGCGAATGCGCGATGTCAGTGATTTGAGAAGTAATAATTCCACTGCGAGTTACCTACCGTGATGCAGCTAAACACCACAGAGGTTTGAATTCTGAATTTGTTTAACTTCGTTCATACACACACACACGGGTGTCTGTGTATGTGTGGGCAAGCGAAAATACGGCACATGCGTCATAATGTCTGTTAAATTGAGCAAAAGACAGACTTTTACTGATCCAGTCAGAACGTGCGACAAAACAACGCAGGCGTCAGGGGGTAATTGCGAATTACCAGAGGTCCCCGCGTAATTCAATGGCAGTGCAAATTGGCCTATAGTTATTGCTCATTGTAGTTCCACTTTATTGTGAAAAAGGTCTAATGCATACAGGTCAAAGGTCGCATTACACTCAACACATCCATCTGTCCATTGGTGGAGCTCGAGGTTCAATGCAGTTCATCAGTGATTTCAGCACATTGTTCAAGACGAACGCACACTCTGCCGCCCGGAGGCGAAGCCATCTCATGCTTGACCAGAGGACCAGAGAGGGAGGGAGGGAGGGAGGGAGGAGGCGAGAGAGAAAGAGAGATGAGGATTGAGGGAAAAAGGGAGAGAGATGGTAAGAAAATCAATGGGCGGTGTCTCAATTAATCTGGCGAGCGTTAGGATTGATTGCATCGTCTGAAACCGAGTAAACAGGGGGCGTCTGTTTAAGGCCTCCCATTCCTACATCATCATCATCATCACCAGCAACTCCCTGTCATACCTCACTCTGCCTGCACACCATTCTATGCACTTTTTTAGGTTTTTTAGGGGCGGCACGGTGGCTCAGTGGTTAGCATTGCTGCCTCACAGCTAGAAGGTCCTGGGTTCGAACCCCAACTCAGACAGGTCCTTTCTGTGTGGAGTTCACAGGTTCTCTCCGTGTCTGCGTGGGTTTCCTCCGTCAGTATCCCCCACCACCAAAAACATGTTCTAGTTAATCTGCTCCAGTCAGGGGCCCTGGCCAAGGTACTGGCTCACGAACTGGAGTTGGCCCCCGGACTGCTGCGCCGCTGCTGCCCACCGCTGCTGCCCACCGCTGCTGCCCACCGCTCCTCAGGGATGGGTTAAATGCGGAGAAAGAATTTCAGTGTACATGTCTGTATGTGTGACGAAATAAAGTATCTTATCTAACCTTTTTATAGCATAGAGGTAATGTGTCTCACTCTCTCTCTCTCTCTCTCTGTTTCGTTGTTTGGTTGTTATTCTGTTTGTGGTGTAAATATGTAAATAATTGTATAATTTTAATTTTGCTTGTTTAAAGTATTTATTTACTATATGTATATACCTGAGCACTTTGGATTCCTTGATGTGGTCTTATTTTAATATTTAATTCTTAGTGATGACCCCCCGTTTTTGGTGTGATGAGTTGATTTGGTATAATTTGAATGTATATATGTTTATAACTGTGTACAATTTATTTGATGTATTTTTTCACTTTCCTGGACTGTGGTTGTTTGGCAGGCCCCCTTCTACCTCTCTCTCTCCCTCTCTCTCTACTTCTACTCTCTCTCTCTCTCTCCCGCCTTCTACCTCTCCTTCTTCTTCTACCACTCTCTCTCTTTCCTTCTACCTCTCTCTCTCTCCTCCTACCTCTCTCTCTGTCCTTTTCTCTCTCCTCTACCTCTCTCTCCCATTCATGCATTTCTCTCTCGCCTCAAACCATCCTCCGCTCCATTCGCAAGCATCTCTACATCTCTCCCTTCTATATGAAAACCTCTCTCTCTCTCTCTCTCTCTCTCTCTCCTATTCATGCATTTCTCTCTTGCCTCAAACCATCCTCCGCTCCAAGCATCTCTACTTCTCTTCCTTCTATATGAATACCTCTCCCTCTCTCTCTCTCTGCCCTTATTGCATTTCTCTTCTCCCTCAAATCTTCATTCGCTTCCTTCTACAAGCAAGCATGCCTCCTTCACGAATCTCTCTCTCTCGCGCTCCCTCTCTCACCTACAAATGGCCAACATGGGACAGATATGAGTCAGGCCAGCTTGGGCCCTGTCTCGAATTCAGACGTTTTCTGCATGCCAATTGGTCTGGTGCAGCGTGAGGTCCTATAGGGCTAAACATGTGCACGCCGAAAGATGTTGTGTGCACGGCTACGCAATCACACAAACACAAGCACATACAGGCAAAGATGTACACAAACACACAGATATACACAGACACGGGCTGTGTCCGAAATCGCTCCCTATCCCCTACTCCCTACCCCCCATATAGTGCACTCACTTATAGTGCACTCAACAGCAACGGCCGAGATTTCGTACACTAGAGTTAGCACCGTGCCATTTAAAAAAAAAAAGTTTAGGTCATTTTTAAAATGTCTCGCAATGCATTATGGGTTATATTGCTCCGTCTAGGCCTAGGGTACATCCGATGCTCACTGTATTTTGCGGTGCATTGTGGGATACTTTCAGTGCACTATATGGGGGATAGGGAGCGATTACGGACACAGCCACTAACGCATGCAATCACGTACACAAACACAGACATAATCAGACACATATACACACACAGACAGATGATCAATGTAATTTAGTATACAACCCCTAATGCACCAGTCTCCTCTACCAAACTTTTTACAAATACAGAGTGTTTGGGGGCCAAGCAGTGCCGCAGGTTTGCATACCCTCTCCACTCTAACATTTGGGTGAGGAATAGCACACCGCAAGTTACCACCACAATTTTTAAATAACCCTGCAGGTGTGCGCTCCCACCGAATAACGGATGTAGGAAAAATAACCAAATACATGGCAAGTGAATGACACCGGAAGTGACGTTCAGAGACCGGAAGTACCTCCCCCACCCCCGAACTCATCTATAAAAGTGAACAACCCTTGTGTTTGTCTTGTGTTCCGGGTCTACTTAGCATTATTACTGCTCAAGGTACTTCATATAACACATACACAACACACCACGTACACAGTCCACCACACAGACCTTAGCAGGCTGTTTGACGTGCTAATTGTGCACTTTGCCAAGTCAAGCTTTACTGATTCAGAGCGAGACCTGGCATCTGTTGGGACAGCCTCGACTCCACACTAAACCGACACACAAACAAAAAGAACTGCATGAGCAGACACACACACACACACATTATATGCAGAGATGCACACACACACACACACACACACACACAAGCAGTTTTAAATATTAACCAATAAATGTTGTGGAGAGACTCAGTGTTGTATTTATAATTGCTCATTTGACACCGATGAGAGGGCCAGTCTCTCTCTCTCACTCCCTGATGGATAAACTCAAAATAACACATGCACACCACACATACGAACAGACACGCACTCACACACCCCGTTCTGGAAAACCACTGAAGATGTAGTCACGTCAATTTTAGG
>OMKY01213493.1:0-14338 GCA_900302395.1 Bregmaceros cantori | reverse complement strand
TTTTTTTTTTTTATATCTGCCGATATTTCGGTTATCGGCCGTGCTTATTTCTCAAATATCGGTATCGTATCGGCCCCCAAAATTCAATATCGGTCAGGCCCTATTATCAACCCATAGCGCAGTCTGCCGCACCTGTGTCCTTTGTATGTACGTATTAGCAGGCGTCAACATGCTGTAGGAAGCGCTTTCTTTGACAGCATGGCCGTGTCGGGGCATGATCGTCCATGCGCTCCTATGTCGCACAACTATCAGACGTGGAAGCAACACTTGCACTCTTATAAATAATTTAAATAATTATTAAATGTTTACAGAGACACTGTAACATTCCAAATACAAATGCCTTGGCACTGTAATGATGCTGCTATCTGTTTTTAGCAGCCAAGATGTTAACGCCCAGGATGTGATGTGTCTTTCAGAAACAAACCGTTCACTCAACTACGACATTTTGGGTGACTGAAACAATGGCAAATATTCCCAAATCACATGTGCGGATTAAGTACAGTATTACCTTTAATTAGAACCCCCTGTCAGACTGCAGGTGGATGGATATTTTATTGATTCAAATGACTTGAAACATTGAAATCTCTTTCTTCGCACATCACACTCGACTGCTTCTAGCGCTCTGAATTTCAACTCGCCTAACGAAGTTAACTCTGTTGTCATAGTATTAATATTTAACGTTCCAAAATACTTTAGTGTTTGGTAATAATAATCCAAAGTTTATATTAGTCTTCAACATCCAATATTGCCAGTGTTCTGTTTACACTTTGCAGCGAGATGGGGCTGCTTGCACAAACTCTCGTGTCGGAGTATTGGGGGGGTGTGGGGCGCGAGGTGGAGGCGGGGTATTTGTAGACGATTTGTGGGTGAACATCAGCGCGAATGTTCCTGTAGACAGCATGTACTTTCTGCTAGTTAGCCGCTAGTTGGGATTAGCAATTCCCTGGGCAGGTACAGTTGACTCGGCGTGATGTAACATAATGCGCTCCATCTTTATCTGCTCCAATGCCAACCCTTTTCATGCAATCTGCTCCAAAGTTTGAATCTCCAGTTCTCCACCGAATATTAGATACAGATGATATCGGAACATAATGGCTTATAGTATAAAGATGATGCTTGGGCAACCTTTTCGAAATGTTTAACTCTGATGGTGTTGATGTTTTCATTGTGATGCAAGTGCAACTCATTGGACTGTGAAGGAATGGAAAGTGGAGGGCAGTGGTGGACAGCACGTAGTAAGAGTGCGAGTGCGAGCACCAGTGTTGTTTTCGTTGACTATGACTTGACGAAAACATTTCGTCAACATACCTTTTTCCCCACATCCTGACGGGACCATGATGAGCTAAAAATAACTCCACAAAAACGAAAACATGACGAGACGCACACAAGGGTTCGGGTGACTGACTAGAAGTGACAAAAACATCCATGTTTTTTGCGTCATCCATTTCGTCGTTTTATTATTAAAAAAAAGTGTTGGCCTTATTCGCCTATGTGGATGTGTGTGTGCGGTTAATTAGCACAGGTAGTTGATAGGTTGGTCTATTAGTAAATGAATATAATAATAATACAATCGTCTATTCAAATTGCAACATGTGGCAAAATCAACATTACAATCAGCATCGCACACACATACATCATGCTAAATCAAATCAATAAATCATGTAATGTACACACAACAAATAAAAGACCTGCCCTGAATTTCTAAAATATATCATGTTCCACTCACAATAAGATGCACTTCATAATAAAGTTGTTTTGTAATCAGGGCTTTGAAACAATATTTTTTCCCAACCTGTTTGTTTCGAACAGGAACAGAATTATAACATTTCCGCATTTTCCGGTTATGAGTTCCACCAATAAATTACAACCAAAGCTTAGAAAAAATAATATTGCTACCAAAATGGTTAATTTCGTTCCTGTCATCTGTTTGTTTCATGCAATATATATGTCTGGTCGAACCCACGACAACTTGCTAAAGAGACCCGCTCGTAGCGCTCTACAGCCAATGTCTTGTTGCCTGTAGGGGCGAACCCACAACGGGTTACAGAGAGTCCCACGACAATTCCTACTTCACTCTGCATCGTAGATTTATACTCTTGTTTTATTATATACTCTTGTTTTATTATATATAAGTCCCAAAGTGCACTCCCTTGAGTAACGAAATAAAACCTGTATTAACCGGCTGCCATTATTTTAAAATAATAATATACATACATAAAAAAATATAATTTTTTTAAAAATAAAACTGCTGACACAAATTAGACTAAAGCAAAAAATGTATTTGACCAAGTTACTAAACTAAGCAAGATGTAGCTGGCTAAAAGTGACTATGACTAAATACCAACTTGGTCTCCATGACTATGACTAAAAATAAATTGCAAATGGCCGCCAAAAACAACACTGGCGAGCACATTTAAAAACTGCTTTGTGCTTCGCTCTCATACCCTGCTACGTATAAAGAATAATGTGTAACATTATTTATTTCTCATTTTCCTGTAATTGGGTTGCATTTAGAACTGCAACTATCGAATGTTATAGTAACTGATTATTCGATTTGATTAATCGGAGGGAAAAACAAAAGTTTAGTAGCAATTATGAATATATTTCACTGAATAATGAATGAGCAAGTAATTTGCTGTTTCATTAACAAGCATTTTCAATTCACCTTAATTCACATTGATTACTCATGTACCTCCAATAATCGTTTCATCCCTAGCCGCATTCGGCTGATTGTGTTCTCGGTGCAATCAAACAGTACTAGGGTTCACATGTTTTGTTTGTTGCTTTCAAAAAAAGTGTCAACTCTGCCCATTTTTAGAACTACAACCAAGCTCCGTTTTAGGTTGTTCCTGGATCCAGTACCACCGGTGCTAAGCTGACAATATACATATCGGTCCCTCGTATAATTTCAAGTTGAAGGGAGTAAGTGACGTCAAAAGCAGACGAGACATGACACTGGTAAAGACCAACCGGTTTCCTCGTACACAACAGGATGTTGTTTATGTATTAGCACGGCAAGCGGAGGCGGAGGGGGTCCGTGCACGAACCATAAACACTGCCATAGATGCCCCTTGTTACAAGTGGCACTAATTGACTGCTGACAATTGACTAGGGATGCACTGATACTGTTTTTTTTTTAAAACCTATACGAGTATGAGTACAATAATTTCAATACTCACCGATACCGAGTAGCGAGTACTACCGATACCCCCCCCTCCAAAAAAATAAAATAAAATAAAAAAATAATTAAGCCTATGTATATTTGATATATTATTTTTACATGAATGTAGGTCAGAGTAGAATAGGCAGCACCGCCCATTTCACAGTAGCAGCAGCGGTATCGGTTCATGGTATCGGCAACTGTTTGACAACTTACGAGTACATAAGTGAGTTTTGGGGCCAATACCCGATATCGGTATCGATGCATCCCTACAATTGACCTCTTATGTATGCGTTAGGGTGATATGCACGTTTTATTATCACAATATTGTCAATTGAAAATATTATGATCTCACAAATCACATATGAAGCAGACAGTGTTGGTTGCAGGTGTGTTGAGTTGATGGCAGCAATGCTCAATGCTTTGACTGAGGAGGACAATTGTTGTCTATGCTTTTCCTGGCTGCAATAAAACTTAGTGCAGTGTTCTTTCAGTTTTATATACAATGTTCACTAAACACACATGTGTTACACATAAAAATGAATATTTTATATTAAGCTATTATATAAAAATATACATATAAATTAAAACTAAATATATTGATATTCATCTGTTTTATGAAATATTATAAAATGTTACAGTAGTGGGAGTTACAGTACAGTCTCAACTCTACCATGCAGTCAAATACCATTAAAAACAAAATATTGTTTAATACTGATAGGGTATTGACAATATTTTTGAAATATTGCGATATTTAAGTTATATTGCCCAATCCTAGTGTACATGGGGCTGTACGAGTTGGCATAAGTCAAATCTGCTGAAAGCCCGAGAATTTCTAAAATCAGAATAGTCTTCATTCACCATAATTCAGGGAAAGAAACATTTAGCGCAAATTTTGCAGCACCAATCTAATGGTTATATTTCTGTAACTGAATCCTAATCACTACGCTCCCAAGATGTGTGTGTGTGCGTGTGTGCATGCGCGCATGTGTGGTTCATTTGCATCTATCTCGTCCAAAATGATGTCCTGCAATGGATAACAAATCGCCACCTCACAAATCGCCACCTCACAGATCACAGATCACACAAATGAAAACTTTGCAGACTGGAATTACTCAAACGAATAATAGCAGCCAATGATCAAAAGCAGATCTCTAAAAACTTGCGGCAAATAAAACCCCTCCAAATCAGCCTAACAAAAATCTGCCTTGAGGGCCTAGTTGAGAGTAAAGGAAGCAGAGGGAGACAACCCAAATGATGGCATGACACCATCTATGAATGCTCAACACTGTGTGGGGACCCTGTGGAGAAGGATGATTCATGTTGGTGCACATTCTGCTACAATCAGAGATGGTGAACTATGATGATGCGCTACAGGTTTCTTCTTATTTTGCTGGTGGTGTGAAACAACCCCTCTTGTGCCTCCGAGCTTTGGTTGTGTTTGGTTCATGTTGTCTTGAGTGACCCTGCCGCCGTCTGCTCCAAGTCATCGCGTACTGTTTTGGAATCATAACATTTGATTAGAGCAGCACGCCAGAGAGGGACCGGCCTGCAAGGGCTGCTACTAACGAGACTCGGGAAACCATCATATTCCACTGTCACCGGTTTGGAGCAGAATGTGCATCAGTTTGGGTCATCCTCCTCAAGAGGCGCCAAACCAGTGTTGTTCTGTTTAGGGTCGGAAAGTCGTGACCATTCGTAGATGTTGCAGTGCCATTGTCCTGGGTTGTCTGCCTCGCTGCTCAATTTACCTACTACTAATCCTTCACATTTTGTCAGGCCGATTTGGGAGTGTTTTACATGAGTATAGAGTTTTAGAGATCTGCTTTTGGGTGACGCCACGGCTTGCCTTTGGCTTAGCGGCCATTTTGAAACCAGCGTACTATTCGCTTGGCTGCCGCCGCCAGGCTGTGGCGTAACATGCCCTATTGAGCTGATCATCATAATTGTGATTATGAGAGTAATGGAGAGCCGCTGTCTTGGTCTGCAAAACATTTCTCTTGACTGTTGAAAATGGAGAATAACTGAAACACACACACACCTCCGGTGTGTGTTTATGTTATATAAAAATCTCCAACGTGATATGAAGTAATCTATATCGTGATGGTTTTTTTACATGTCGTCCAGCCCTAATCACATTATTGGTTTGAGTGATGTCAGCATCCAGAGTTCATTGATTTTTATGGAATCTGTGAGTTTGGTTTGTCATACATCACATGATGTGGTTTTTTAATTTACACATTCAAGGCCATATAAGACTACTTACTTTATTTACAGTATGTTAATATTTCAGATTAGGACTACGGGTAGTGTTAGGCTTTGCCAGTTCTCCACTACGGTATAAACATTTATGTATTTTACCAAATTCCATATAAGATTGACCAGTTTCTGTGCACAAGGTAAAAACCAGTGTCAAACCAATGGTCAACACACCTGTATCAAAAACGGGCAGTTTCATATGATTACTATTATATACATTATTATATACACATCCATTTACTTTTTAGATGATACAATTGGGTATTGTGAACATTTCTGGCAATATTGCAATATGAAAATGTGAATATGGCTCAAACCTAATAATAAGATTTGTCTGAGCAATTTTCTACAACGTGACAGCTAAGTTGTATAGAACCAGTCATGGTTCTATACAACTAACTGAAGCACTTGTGAGGATCAGCAGATGTAATCACTGTACAAAAACGTAATCGTGGAATCTGGATTAATTGCTTTAGTTTAACCTCTCTTCCAATAAGCTATCACGGAAGAGTAGGCTGTGTGCGGGCGAGGCAGTTTAACTGAGGGAGATGGGAACAGACTGGCTCGACAGTTTGATCAAGCGCGATGTTCCGCACCCTCCACCCATAATGTGGTTTTAGAACAGGCTTGCGCAAACCTTTTGACTTGTGGGCCACACTGGGTAGACAGTGGGGCTAGGTCAGCATCTGGACACGCAGTGCAATTTATTGAACCTGAAGACTGAAATGTATAATACTAGACTGCAAAAGCCAGAAGCTATAACATCTTCAACATTGCTATTACTAAACTTTTTTGTTGCAGGAACCGCTTTAAAACTTCATCCTCACCAATGAGTTATTCTTCTTTGTGATACTGGAGCTCAACATGTCTGCTGATAATCCATCACTAACTTTCGCTCTCTCTGTTTCTCACTCTCCAGGTGCAGGAGAGTCGGGGAAGAGCACAATTGTGAAGCAGATGAGGATTTTGCATGTTAACGGCTTCAATGCAGAGTGAGTACCGATACTCTTGTCCTATATGATTCAGGTCTGGATTTAATGGCTGTGTTTTGGGCATTTGACCATATTTTGAGGATTACTTGATCTGAAAGGTTTGAGGTGGAGTTGGATGATATACAACAAAAAAACTGATATACTAAAATGCATTTTAGATCCGGAGTTCCATCGCTTGGCAAAGGCTTCTAAGACTAAACATCTGTGGAGATCTTATTTGTAAGTTACTCATAAGTCAAAATATTACGCGCCTATTTGTAACTTACATCGAGCGTATCTCCAGTGCCTATTTACATAATGGGTGAGTTTCGGACGATTGCCGTTTTGAAACATTACATTGCAATTAAAAGTGAATGAATGATGAACTATAATACACATCCTATCCGCCACACACACAAACGCACCACAAAACCTCTCTTTCTCGCTTGCACACACACCTTGCGATTACCTGCACTCGCAACATGCATAGGGCGCAATGCGCATTAATGATCCGTGGCTTCATGGAACTTTTAAAAAGCAATGTCAATCACCTGTCGTTTGTCCAATTTTGTTTTTTTATTTACCCCGATTTTACCTACAGAACATCAGCAAGTTACGCAGGAGAGAAAACAATGCAAAATAACTAAGAAGTAACTATTAATAAATAATCCATAAATAAATATGAATAAATAAACCACTCTCTCTGGGCATGGATATTAGACTGCCCCTAGTGGAATTACACTTGGTTACGTAAACAATCAAATGTCATATTAAAAAAAATATAGAAAATACTGTGAAATTTTATTTTGACTTGATTTCCTTAATTAAAATAATCAGAATTTAGATTTCTTTAATTTGATTTTTTTGTTGTAGACTTGGCAAATGGTGCCCCTATTTGGACTGAGGTACAGAGAACTGACCTTTTGTCTTTGGATTGATACAATTATTACTTTATCGTAATCTTTTTTTTCTCCCATGAAACAGCAAAATAACAAGTATTAATTGTTCTGCTATAATAATGTAGCAAAACGAATTTACAATTTTACAATTTCCTTTTGTTAAGTCCTCTGTGCGTCACAGTAGCTCAGTCTGTCAAAACAGTGCACAACAAAGCAAATATACACAGTCGTTTGCTTCCCCTCACCTTTGCCACATGTCTCATTCTCTTTCCAACTAATCCTGAATAAATCTGAAAATTGGCCCGAATGGGCTGTAAATATCCTCTGAACAATATAATCAGATTTCAATTTGAAATCAATTAATCGGGTGGCTCTAGTAAGTATAGCATATTCTTTAAACATATTTCTAACTACTTAAAGACAGAATTGAAATGGCAAAATTAAACTGCACATTTCACATCCAAACAAATGAGACGAAGGTTCACTGATGGCTGTTTGCAGTGGCTACTGTTGATACCATAGACCACGATGTGCTCTATCAGTTCCTAGCTATCAGGTTTTTTTGTTGTCACGGGCAGCAGAAAGTATTACTGTTAAACGATTTTAACCTCCAGTTATGCAATTCTTGTTTGAAAGATAAGAATGTATTTATTTTACATGTCCAAAGACGACTAAATACATTTCAAGTGTTTTCTATTTAGAATGCGATCTACAATTAAAATGGCTAAGTGTGAAGTGATAGTCTCAAGAGTGCTGATTGCATTTTTTTTTTTTTCGGCCATCGCTCTGTCCATAAAGACCTGATGTGTTAAGTAATCCAAAGATGTGAGGGGTTGAGGTGAGTTGGCGTAATCTCTGAAACCTTTCAAAAGAATGACTGCCGTGACTTGTGGGATAATTTTGGGCCAACACTGTGTGTGGCTTCTGGCATTCTTTATTCTCGGTAGCCCCCAAACTTTGGTATGCTCTCCCAGCCTACCTATAAGCGCCACAGTTGGTGGATACATTTAAGAGAGCGCTCAATCTACCAATACTTTCTTTTAGTTCGTTTTTTTTGTAATGTTGTAATGTTTTTAGCATTGTTTTATCCTTTATTTTTAGAATTTACTTTATATTTATTTTTTACAATAATGTGCAATATAAAAAAAAAAAAATATTATTATTATTATTATTATTTACTAGGCATTTGGATCATTGGATGTACTGTTGACCTCTCTCTCATTGAGAAAAGTTGTAGGCTTGAAGCGTGATATTAGATAAAACTTAGTTAATGAGCGATTTCCTTTTTTTCACCTGTTTTTAATACTTGCCATTAAAGCTGAAAAGATTAATCAATTAATTACAATTTTAAAAAATGGTCAAGTGCAAATGTCGCAACTTGATTATTTGTTCCCAGACACTTTTAAGTTGCACTTTTGAAATTCTATTTCTGTGTTTTCACTGTGCATCACTCGTTTGCTTCAATTTAGCCACAATTTAAACAGGTTTATTATGGGGGAAATTTAAATAAATTTGTTATTAATAGGGCTTCCACTAACTTTTATTTTGATCAGAACCTGCCTTTGTGTGTCTGTACCTATCTCCCAGTCACGCTTCTCCCGTATGTACGACTTCATAGAGGAGCGAACTCCCAAAAGCAGCTTTATACAACATGTATAACATGTCATCGTGGACTCATTCGATAGGGTTCATAGAACATGTTGAACATCTCAGGGTGCACCTCAAATGAACAGTCCACACAGCGAGAAGTGCTGAATTTCTCTGATGTCTTTGTGTTGTTTAGAGAGAAGAAACAAAAAATCCACGACATTAAGAACAATATAAAAGAGGCTATCGAGGTAAGTGATTCCCTGCTCTGTCGTGTAAACTCTGTGAAATGTGTGTTGATATTGATAATGTTTGTTGGGAGACACATGGATATTTTGAGAATCTTACGACTGTCCTTTTTTTGGCTTTCAATTAACCATGAGGCTAGGTACTAAACATACAGTACCTTATCTTCGATAGTACTGGCTGCTAGATTACACATAAGACAGAAAGAAAAAAACAAAACCAAGTGTTGACAAACATTGCAGTGGCAATAGTGCAAGCATTTCACTACATCGCAATAAGTAAAAGTAAAACCAAAGATGGCGCCCGAGAGTGGATGAAATGAAAACGTATCTTTTTTGGATTACTTTTTAAAAATAATTTTAAAATAAATCTTTATCAAATTATTCGCTATAAACTACAGCCGTTGAATTAATAATAAAGCTTGAAAGATTGTTTTGCACTCTTGAAGTAAAACTTTTTTTTGCATTGCATTAGCTCTCATTATCATTGTCCTATTAACTGCCTCTGCATCATGTGTTGTGAACCCATGCCTATATTGTTCCAACTTGTTGTTCATGAATTGCCAACGGTTTATGGTTGTTGTCTCAAACTTGCGGCATGAGGGCCAATTGATGTTTTTCTTTTGTTCTTGTCCTGCCATACTGAGGATCTCGACAGTGTCCTCACCCAAGTCAAATGTAGCTCAGTTGTGTGAGAGGAAGTCTCACAGGACTCTGGCAGTGAGTAGTAGACAAATCATATTTAGGGGAACAGTTTGTGTTCTTCAATGAATTATGAGGAAGTACCCATTGGAGTTGTTGAGAAGTTTGGAGTTTTTAGCAACATACTTTGAGTTTGAAATCACTGGTTCATGATAATAAATGCTGTCCTTTAAATAAACTTGGTTCTCATTAAAATGATCTGCGCTTTTTTTTCTTTCCCAGACCATTGTAACGGCCATGAGCACCCTCACACCACCGGTGCAGCTGGCATGTCCACAGAACCAACACCGGATCGACTATGTCCTCAACCTCGTCAGTCAGAAAGACTTTGAGTTCCCTTCTGTGAGTAAAATCTCTGCTCCTAATCACATACATATTGTTTCCAATAATGTTTAGCGAATTATGTAGGTCCTTTTTTTTCTTTTTTAAATACAAGACAATACAAAACAAAACACAATCACTACACCAACAAACCAAAACCTCCACAACCCCTCTCCAAAACCTTATGTCTTGATATTATATTTATACAAACTCTACTTAAAAAAACAAAACAAAACAAAACAATGGTGTTGTGTAATGAAGTCTGTGTGTTCCGTCCTACGCTCAAACATTTTCAATACAGGGGGGCGCGGTGGTTGAGTGGTTATAGAGCGCGTCGCCCGTACCATGGGTTGGGTAGTGCCGCGGGTTGTAATCCCTTCTCCATATTTTCTGCAATGTCTCCCCCCCGACTCTTCATCCGTGTGTACAGATTAAATGTACAGATTAATCATCTGTAAAAATAAATCGATGATCAAAATAATAATTGGTTCCAGACTTAGAGAGGTTAAAGGTTTTTAAATACCTCGACACTTTTGACCTTAAGCTCTGCAATCTTCCTCAAGTGGTTCCCTGTTGTCATGGTGGGGCTGCAACTTTTAATTAATCTAATTAATTCAGTATTATTAGACAATTGGAAATCTATTGAATTTGTTCAATTGCAATGTGGTGTAATGATAGAAGGAATCTTGGCACCACACCCCTTGTGGAAAGATTGTGGAACTTCTGCTCCTTTTTCCCTTGGCCCTTAATAATCAAATTAGACCCAGCTGAGGTGTATTCCCCAACGTCCGTCTAGGCCTCTGTGACACAGGCAGCCGTGCTAACCGTCTGTTTTAAGTGGTTGTGAGGATTCGTTGGACACCCGCGGGAGGGCGTGCGTGTGTGTGTTTGGTATCAACATTGGATTGCTCTGGGGCGAGTGTTAATTCACTTATGCTGATCACCACCCCTCAGAGACCCGGGAAGCTGCAACTAGGCGCACACAAGGATGGTGCACCAATGGGATTATTCTGATAATTTCCCATTTTGCGTCCTTTGATTGCTATTTCCAATTACTCACCCTGAGAAGTTAGACATTTGCACAAGTCCCCAGGATTAATTCTGACAAAATAATCCTAGTTATTAAATAAAATGTACCCAATGTAGCTATTAGTGTGTATCTAGCATCACTATTATAAATAAATTTAGCTAATATATCTAATGCAGGCAGCTATTGAAATTTAGCTAATGCAGCTATTGGAATTTAGCTAATGCAGCCATTGCAATTTAGCTAATGCAGCTATTGCCAGGTAGCCATTGCAGCTATTGAAAAGTAGCTAATCCAGCTATTGTCGGGTAGCAATGCATTTATTGAAATGTAGCTATTGAAATGTAGTTAATTCAGCTATAGAAATGTAACTCATGAGGTTATTGAAATTTAGCTAATGCAGCTATGGAAATATAGCTAATGCAGCTATTGAAATGTAGCTAATGCAACCATTGAAATGTACCTGTCAAAGATTGATTGTTATTTTTTTTGACCTTGGGTTGGTGTCCAGGCTGTTGACCTGCATGGGAGGGTGGGGCGTCTCCCTCAACCTCTATTTACTGTTTGAAGACTGGAACAGTCAAAGATCTGCACACACACACACCTACCTACCTACACACACACACACACACACACACACACACATGCAGACGCAATCTCACACAGGCAGACACACATGCTTGCATACATATCCCTAAGTTGTAACTCCCACTGTTTGAGTTAAAGACATTTCCATAATTAACAAACCAAACTCGCATCAATTCGCTATCGCTAATTATTTCTCTATATTGGTCTTTGACCTCAAGTGGGTGGATTATCTAGAGGGGCACAATGGTATCCATTATCCAATACTATCCATGTGTGTGGATAGATTAGCACAATAGTGCTTATGAAGCAGATTGTGTGTGTCTAAATGTGATTTGTAAATGTATTTGAAAAAATCCTTTGTTACGTTTGAGTTGTCTATTCACCTCATTCTCTTTAATGTATTTGATGTACTTGTGCAGGAACCTGCTGAAAAAGAAACTTGTTTTTCTGTTGACCTTCCTTAAAGTGAAAATGCTATGGATTACAAACAATCGATTACCAAGACCTCCATATATATCCACCCATAGATCTCCATATAACTCCAGACACCAATTTCACACAATAATAATCAGTCCTAAACTTCTATGGTCACATCAAGCGTTCTGAGATTAGCCTGAGATTATCCTAACAAACCTATCTGCCTGTGGGATTAATGGAACGTAAAAGAAGCGGTGGCCAAGCTGATGGTCTGGGTAACTTGGAGCTGGCTTAGGGTTTATGTGTCCGATGATCTGACACTTTTCATAGACCGAGACTGCGTTCTGAAGTGCTTTCAGCTTTTGCACTTGAGAATTTTTCATTCAATTTTTGTGTTTTCTCCTGTTATACTGTCATGTAAACGAGCTCTTAAACCTCTGCTTTAAAAAATTTTACTCATTTTGCACCTAACCGTGATTCCAGTAATGTTTGATACCTGCAGTAAAATATGAGTTCAGTCAAATATAGAAAGTGTCCTTTCTTTGTGGGTCAGGAGTTCTATGAACACGCCAAGTCGCTGTGGCAGGATGAGGGCGTCCAGGCCTGCTACGAACGCTCCAACGAATACCAGCTCATCGACTGTGCGCAATAGTGAGTATCCATCTGTGTATATGTGTATGTATTGGGTAGGGCTGCACGATTATGGGAAAAAAAAATCTTAATCACGATTATTTGGATCATAATTAAAATCACGACTACTAATCACATTAACAATAACAATAATCACGTTAATAAAACGATAAACTACTGAATTTTTATTGCACTTCTTAAAAAAAAGTGCAATGTCATTTTAAAATACAAAATGTACAAGTATAGTGTAAATGCAATAGTATGAACTTAGGCCTTCATTTAAAAATCAATGCAGAGTTCATTTTTTTGCATTAAATTTACATTTTGCATTTACATTTTTTTTGTTAAATCGTGATTTTCATTTTTCATAATCGTTGGGGCCAAAATCACAATTTCGATCAGATATTTGATTAAGTGTGCAGCCAATATGTGTGCACATTGCACCACCTAAGAAGAATCATTCCTTCCCGTCTATAGTGGGTCAATAGTATCCCAATACTTTAATGAGCGTTATGGAATTAATAATAATGGATTGATGTTAGTGTAAGACTAACTAGGCCTATGCAGTCGTCTCCAACTGCTAAACGTATATCCCCGAAATTTGAGAGAAGCAACCTTAACCCCCAAAAATATTGTAGAGACATGCTTTCTGTAGGATTCAACACAGGGGCCTTGTACC
This sequence comes from Bregmaceros cantori, assembly GCA_900302395.1. Lineage (NCBI taxonomy): Eukaryota > Metazoa > Chordata > Actinopteri > Gadiformes > Bregmacerotidae > Bregmaceros > Bregmaceros cantori. The sequence continues at coordinate 853 of OMKY01213493.1, read as the reverse complement.
GGCAAGCGATTCCATTGCATCATCCGACAGCAACCATATGCAAAACATGATCATTCCATACTTTTAATGGTAGAGTCCAAGTGCAAGCCGCCGCGATATGTCCTAGTTGCGCCACGCCGATGCAGGAGTGCGCAAGCCGGTCTAAAACTTTGCGCTAGCTATATATGCCCTCGCTTTGCCCTTTTGTGTTAATGCGGATACAGATCACCACACATTCGTTAGCTATGCCGCAACCTGTCGTTTCTTGCTGCAAAATAACATGACAATTGTGGCCAAAAGTCGTGCAAGTGGGTCTGGTCTGGTGGGTCTGGGTGCCTTTAGACTAATAATAGATCAGTGTTAGTGTAAGACTAATAATAGATCAGTGTTAGCGTAAGACTAATAATAGATCATTGTTAGTGTAAGACTAATAATAGATCATTGTTGGTGTAAGACTAACAATAGATCCACGTTAGTGTAGGTCTAATAATAGATGGGATATAGTTTAATGATAGCCATGTGTTTTGGCTGCTCCGATGACTGGGCGACAGGCCACTTGGAAGCTGTTTTTACGGCTGTCTATCTCTGTATCTTCTGTTGTTCTCCAAGTAAAGCTTCTGTTCCATCAGACTGATCTTTTTTTAACCTTGCACGCTAACCTTGTCAATAAAACATAAAAATGACACTTGCCCTGAAAGAACTTTAAAAAGTGGGTATTACAATAAATTGCAACATTCAAAAAAAAGTTGCAAGTTGGAGCTAGCACCTACCTTACAATCCATTCTCTCCCCCATTTGTTGTTTAGTTTTGTTTACCAGAGTTTTGTATGAATGGTTGTTGATTTGTTACCAAATTGTAGACAGAGCAGAATTTT
>OMKY01213491.1:0-10328 GCA_900302395.1 Bregmaceros cantori | reverse complement strand
AAATATTTGTATTACATATTTTACATTCTCTTTCCCTGAAAAAAACAAAAAAACTAGACAAACACCTATACATCCTATCATCATAATTCACACAAGCGTTCATGCTCCCAGTGTTCTAGCAATGATTCTCATTTGTGGCCGAAGTCATTGGGCCCTTTGCTATATATATATATATATATATATATATATATATATATATATATATATATATATATATATATATATATATATAAAGAATCTGATAGTCCCTTCGTCCACACCCCCAGCATGGGAGCCTCCATATTTTTCCAGAAGAGTGTAATGGCCCTCCTGGCTTGAAGTAGCCCAAAGTCCAAAAGTGTAGTCTCACAGATTGCTCAAAATCCTCAGAGTATATTTCAAGCACACAGAGATTGGGGCTCTCGGGGCAGTAGAGATAGTAGATTAGATTACATTTTACTTGTCGTCATACAGGTGTACAATGAAATTAAAAGCAACTCCTCTGGGATTCACAGAGAGAAATAAAATAGGACAAAATACAGAATAACATAATTAGTAAAAGTAATAAATAAGTGTGGTATTTACAAATATTGCATGGTTGTATATTGCACAGTGGGTGATCGATAAGAATTTCTAGAGGTGAAGTCTCTGTGCATGTATGTGTTCAGCATTGTTATAGTTTTTGGGGAAAAAAAGCTATTCTTCCGTTAGTTGACAATGTCCATACTGTCCGATCAAATATATAATGCTTATATATTATGTTTTACAAAGAATCTATAAGTTTATTATATTCAGTCTGTTGGTCCTTGCTCTGATACAACTGTACCGTTTCCGCAAAGGCAGTAAGTTAAGAAGTTTACATCTGGGGTTGGAGCTGTCCTTAATATTGTTTTTTGGTCTGATGAAACTGTGGCGTTTGTAGATGTCCATCAGAGAGGACAAGGCACAGCCAATGATCTCCTGTGCTGCCTTCCACGCTCTTTGCAACCTCTCCCCCTCAGTAAGTAGTAACGACTAGGCTTACAATGATTAGTTAATTATTATTAACTATTATGACGCAGGCTTTTGAATAGATGGCTCTAGTACTAATCCAAGAATGCTGATGCTATGCCTTTTCTTTTCGAAATACATTTTGATTAACCCTTCCAGTGCTTACAATTTTCTCAGGCAAATTAGGTGTTGTTTCACCAAACATGCTGTATGCCTCATATCCTTGAAACCTGAAACCACGCTGAATTAAAATAAATTAAAAACGTTGAAACACATGTTATTCGTTGACACTATTCGATTAAAAGCGTTTTGGAAGTAATCTAAAAGCAATCCTGCATTAGATTACTTTTGGATTAGTTATATTAATAGTCTTAATCACATCATACAGTAAATCGTTTTAACATGTTTTTGTGTTTCAACTTCAAGTTAATTCAGGGTAAATTCAGACAATATTCTGAGTTTCACAGTTGCAGTCTATAGAAAATAATAATAAAAAGCATAAGTTGGAAATAACATTACCGCAACGAACTGAGTAGAACATCCGACATACTGCCAATACAAACGGCGCTACCGTAATACTGACGCAATGGCGCACGCAAATCAGCATCAGCAGCAGGTGTGTCCTGGTGCGCTCTGGCAGCTCATCCCGCTGCTCGAGTCGCAGCATCACTTGCTGTCCGCGCCGTGTGGAGCCCGCGCTGCGCCTTGTGTTATTGGGAGTTTTCCGTGTTAGCCATACGAGTTCGTGTCCGTCATATATCGGTGTCGGTGCTGAGAGCCATGCGTCCTCCTCGCTGCGTCTCTCCGTGACTTGGAGCCACCCCGCGGCTCCCCGTCGACGTGCTCCCCGCGCCGGCCGTGGATGTTCCGCATGACCACCAGCACGACGACCAGCACACATGGATCCTGTGCGAGCCTTCAGGTGGAAAAGGAAATTACGGTTACTCTCGATTTATTTCCTGCTGATTTATCAAGGTGAGCACTGATGATCAAAGCTGCTAATTCTGCATAGTTGCCATAAATGGGCGCGCTGTTGTACATTGACGGTAACGTAAATTGCTGCGAATTATGGTTGTTTATGCTTCTTCAATGTTTCGAAGTAAGAGTTGATGTAGCGCAGTAGATTACCCTTATGTGGGTCAATTTTAGCAACTTCCTAAAGTGTAGTGTTGAACAGTTGAACGTGTGAAATGTTGTACATATTATATACTTTGCTTTTACCGTAGTTGCACTGACATTCATCAGTTCAGGGACGAGCCAGAGCCACTGGAGCTTAGGTGGCCCACATTAGGCAATTGCAGTGGCCCAAGCATATTAGGGCAGACCACCCTACATTAATCATTAACTGATTAATGCTATTAAGCCACACATTTTAAATATCTTGTGGTATAGCGATTCGCGGACTACATCACACATTGGGTGTGATGTAGTCACTTCAACGATTTATGAATGAGAGAACGATGGACGATTTATCAATGGACTGTAGGCTTTCTAAACCTGTACGGTCCTTTGATGAGACACCGGAAATATTGTTACAATTAAATTTTCTTCATGCTCTTTGCAAACATGTACTTTCTCTCCAATTTGCGTTACATTTTCCCAAAATCATGGTTTCATCCTAACGGTGTTGATAATGTGTTTTATTTTAGCGCAAATATCCTGGGGTATTGATAGTGTCAACATCACTGACTGGCATGACTCGAAGTAAGTGTTTTCTTTTTTTTTTTTTTAACAGAATATGATTATTTCTTCTTCGTCTTCATAGTTGACTAATTTATACATTTTACATTATTACCTTTCATCTGCATTGTAGCAGAATTTTATCAATGCTTCTACAATGCAGATGAATTGGATATTAATCAAATTACCCTACATGGTATAGTAGTGATGTTTTTATTATTATATGCACTTCTTGTTATAATTACCTTTGTGGTTGTTAATACTACTACTACGAAAATAATGCTGATAATAATAGTAATAATAATAATACACAATTTAATTCTATATCAGTCAACATCAACATGACATTCTTTATTAATGTCATGCTGATGATGCCAACAAGGTGCATATATATATATCTGTGTGTGTGTGTGTGTGTGTGTGTGTGTGTGTGTGTGTGTGTGTGTGTGTGTGTGAATGATCACATCTTCAAATGTGTCTGTGTTTGAGTGTGTGTGTGTAGGTGTGTGTGTGTTTCTGTCTAGGTGGGTGTCTGTGTGTGTGTGATGATGTGTGTTATGTGTCTGAGTGTGTGTGTGTGTGTGTGTGTGTGTGTGAGCCGGTGCTATTACCTGAGAAACAAGCGTGTGGTTGTTCTCTGTGTGCAGCAGTCACAGCAGCAGTATAATGCGGGAGGAGAAAGCGGACACCGGCTCCCAGCGAGGACAGGTACGGCTGTGTTGAAACGCTGCATTGATCGCACACACAGCGCTTATGCTGAAGTGCTGATTTACACTTTACAGCATCCAGCAATCATACAAACTGACTCCATATAGCCGACTTTACACACAGCATCCAACAATCATACAAACTGACTCCATATAGCCGACTTTACACACAGCATCCAGCAATCATACAAACTGACTCCATATAGCCGACTTTACACACAGCATCCAGCAATCATACAAACTGACTCCATATAGCCGACTTTACACACAGCATCCAGCAATCATACAAACTGACTCCATATAGCCGACTTTACACACAGCATCCAGCAATCATACAAACTGACTCCATATAGCCGACTTTACACACAGCATCCAGCAATCATACAAACTGACTCCATATAGCCGACTTTACACACAGCATCCAGCAATCATGCAAACTGACTCCATATAGCCGACTTTACACACAGCATCCAGCAATCATGCAAACTGACTCCATATAGCCGACTTTACACACAGCATCCAGCAATCATACAAACTGACTCCATATAGCCGACTTTACACACAGCATCCAGCAATCATGCAAACTGACTCCATATAGCTGACTTCTGGAACTCCACCATCATCATCGTCTTCCTCACTCTGTGAGATAATCCTCAAACATCTCATCATTTCAAAACGTTTGAAACGGGCCTCTAAACTAATGAATGTCAGTGAAACTATGGTATAAGCAAACTATGGTAATGTTTCTAACATTACGTTCAACTGTTCAACACTACATCTCCCTGAACCACCTTAGGCAACTGACTGTCCCACATTAGGACAATCCACCCCTACCAGATGCTTTTGTAACAGGTTGTGGTAATGTCTCCTATAACTCCACAACAGTGCATACACAGCACAAGCTAAGTAAACTAAAAATAGTCTGGTAAGACACCCGCACCCAGCACATGTATGGAAGCTGTGACAGTGTAAAGGCAGTGTCCTAAGTTCTCCTCCCCTCCCCTCTGTTGCGTACAGCAGAAAAATATTTTTAAAAAATCCCTATTTTATATATATAAGAAAGAATATATAAGAATGCGGAGAGTCGTGAATTTGCTTCCCCTCATCGACAGCTTTGCCGCATGTCTCCTCCCCCTCTTCACCCCTTTCCAGCTAATCCTGAAAGAAGAAAATGGTGCAAATGGACCGCAACAAATACATACATGGATCCGGATCAGCTATACATTTTATAATTATTATATAATTCATAATTATTAATTATAAATATGCCACGGCCAATACCCACCTCTGGTAAACATGTCATTAAAATCCACCCATAACTTTTTGAGTAATTTTGTGAATTGTTAAAATAATTCCTGGATCTGGATCGTGATCCAAACCAAATTTTAATTGATTTTTCCTTGGGCCAATAGCCACCTCTGGTAAAAATGTAATGAATGGAAAACCATCCATGGGTGTGTCGTTTGGCGGAGTGGTTAAAGACGCGGCACCTAATGTGCCCCTATTCATAGTAATGGCGCTGTGGTTTCAATCTCAGCGTCTATAGTGCTGTGATTTTTTTCTCCCCTCTTTGGCTTCTCTGCAGTGTCTACCCCCGATCTCTTCAACCCAGTTTCCTATCTAATAAAGATGAAAAATGGCGTTGACGCCGGAAAAAATAACTTTAAAAAAATGAAAGACTTTTAAAAAGAAAAGAAATAAAAAAACGTCCATAACCTTTTCAGTAATTTTGTTCACATACAAACAAACCAACACAAATACTCGACTGAAAACGTTGTGTTGAATTTTTAGATATACCAAATTTGCCACTTTCTTCTTCCGTGTCTCCCACCATGTGTTGAAATCAGCCTCTCTGGGGTCCATATGTTGTCCGTGGTTATCTCCTGATCTGTGCCCAGGGCGTATCAGTTCCCCTTCAGTAACGCTCAATGCCTCGTCTCCGCTCCGTGACATGAGCGTAAAATCTAGGCCTGTTGTCACATCACTTCGGACAACAATGGCATGCTTTGTTAGATGCATGTTAGGGTCAGTTCCTCTGTGATTATCAATCTGCTGATTATAGAACCAGTGATTCTGCACAGGGTTCAAGAACTCAACTCTCAACTCAACAGATTTTTATATAGCGCCAAAATAGCAGCTGAAGCTGCCTCAAGGCGCTTCACAAAAGTGATTACGTTTTTAGAATTAGATTTAAGGAATATAGCAGCTCTTTACCTAACTACCTTTCAACCTTGATTTCGCAGTTAAGGACAGTAGTTTGGGGTTGTTTACAGAACTCCTTTAACGGAGGACTGGAAAGAAGAGAGAAGATGGATCTAAAACATCTAAAAAATTATTAAGAAACTAAATTTGTATGCCTTAAATGTAGCATTCTTTGCCCTAATGTGGGCCAGTGCCTAATGTGGGACACCTAAGCTCCAATGGCTGTGGTCCCCCAAACTGTCATTGAAACTACTGACTGTCTCACATTAAGAAGTTGCAAAAATGTGCCCACATTAGGGCAACCCTCCCTATTTAAAAATACCCACATTTTCTTTGAAGGTTTAAAATGTATTTTTACTCAAGTCTTAAATTACATTTGCTATTTTGAGATGTGTCTCAGAAAAATGACATTTTTGTGTTGTTTTTTTCCTACTGTCTGCATACTGAAAAATGGATAAGCTGGCTCATTTCACGACCGTGTCCTGTACCTTTCAAATGGTTGTCATTTCCGTTGTATGCCACTGCCGTTGAGTGAAAAATCAATAGTATGGACAGAGTGTGTTTGTGAAATGGATAAATTTAATTTCCAGAATAATTGGCTTGTAAATACCAAGTTTGTTCTTGTGGGGGGCGGTGTCCTTGAAGTTGGTATTATTCTTCCAAAAATGTCTAAAAAGGTCTAAAATCTGTGTGTACAACCCCCACACGACAATCATGTATATTGGCAAAGGTGTTACAATACATTTTTAGAATGGAAGATGTTAGAATTACAAATTCTTTGAAATCCCTTTCATTACTTCATGCTGTTACTAGAGTTAGACCAATAGGGCTGTTGCACCAGCGCCCATATTGGTACCAGTGTGCGGTTTGTTTACACTCTCACTGTACTAGTGTACTATAATGTTTTCTTTTCTAATTGTTTCTCTCGGACCTCTTCTTCTAGCAAGTCCCTTGTATATCCCTCATCCTTTTTGTTATTTACATTTTACACATTTTAACAGTTCTTTCTCTGGGCACGCAGTGAGAGTGTAAACAAACTGCACACAGGTAACAATATTGGTTTGTACTTCTCTATTGCGTCTATTATTTTTTAAACATTTCAATATCCTGGTTCGATAAATTTACATCATGTGTGCTCCTGGGTCCTTGGTCGAATTCTAGACCCCATGCATTGTGGCCTGCATGTCAAAAAGTGTCTAGCCATCCGTTTGCATGGATGGAAGAAGAAGAATTATTTACAGTTTCCTTGGTGCAGCATTTACTCTGTGCATGTAATTAATGGTTAATAATAAATAAAAATCTGCAGAGTCCAGTCTCTCCTTTGTAGGTGTAATTAATGGGTTGATAATGGTGGGAAATGAGGCACCTGCATAACACTGGCATAGCAATGTTTAATAACACACACAGAGTGAAGTCTCTTCTCTGTCCTCTCTAGTCTTCTGAATGAAGGCAGTCTGTTTCAAAAGTCCACTCTCTATGTTTGGCGGGGCTCATAAGCTGTGATGTTGAATTCAAACTATGCTTATGGAAATCCCCAGTCAGTAGTCCTGACTGAGTATCATCCGGGGTTGCCAACGGTTCCTTAAAGGGAATGCCACCCTCCCTCCTTTCCCATCACTGAAATACTTTTGAGTTTCACCACAGTTTTGTGAATTAGTAAAGAGACCGAAAACATCGAATTTCATTTTCTGCCCTGCATTTTTTTGAATGTTACTCTATTTTTATTCTTCCTTAAACATAGGGAGTAGCTGGTGAGAACTCCACAGCCAATACGTTGGGTGAATTCCAGCCTGATGTCAACACCACATCATCCACCCCACTCTCCCCTACGCCAACATCCAACCTGTCAGAAGTTGTGCCTTCAGAAACCACACAGGGCACATTACGGCCTACTATGCTATACACTAACCAGGCGACAGCAGTGGAACAATCAACCCGCTTGCCAAAAACGACAGACATGTCTGGACACGACGTGTCCACAAAAAAGGCTACGTCGTACAGCGAGTCGCCCTCACCTGGTGCAACGTCATTGGATTCAACAACCAGCGAAATAGTGGAATCTTCAACAGGTTTCACAGTCGGCTCACAGCTCTCCAGCACTTCCCCCGTCCTCCCCGCAAAAGACACTTTGTCTGAGCCCAACACTTCGCCACCTCACCAGTCAACCGACCATTGGCCGGCAACGCCCAGCACGCCATCTTCTCATGCAAAACCCATCTTCACCTCGGACACAGAACACAGCCCTTCAAAAGACCAAGATAGACAAAGGCACTATCCCCTGGACAGAACACTGCCCAAAATTGATACCGCTCACACCCAAATGCCTGACGGCACAACCACACCTAACCATAGAACTTCATTCCACACGCATGAGACCGCTCCCAACGGTTCAACACCAGCACCTGATCATCAAATGGCGAACAGCACAACACCCTTAATCATATTGTATAACTCAACAGAATCCTATACACAAGCACTCAACCTAACGACACCATTTGATAAAACACCCTCACCAAACACAAGACTGAACAATACTTTACCCAATGCTGCAACAGCTCAGCAAACCACTCAGAACGTCACAAGAACACCTAACCCCACAGCTCCACTCCAACAAGCATCCAATCCCACATCAACTGGCCAAACATCAAACTTCACAACACCATCCCTAACTACCGATAGAACAACGCTAACAAACGAAAGAACCAGTCATACGGCTGTGCGAAACCAGGAATCCAACCAAATAACCCTACCAAACAGAACTACCAACCCTTCAACTCCACCTGACCAAACCTCAAACGCCACAACAGCAGCCAACAGTTTACCACAGCAGAGGACTACAGCAGATGGGCCTGAATCATCCAACCAGACAGTAAAAGCCAATGCCCAAAATACTCCAGAGCATTCACCGTCCAATATAATGCCAACGGATGAATCTGCTGCAAACTGGACCTTGGAAGGGTCTGCTTCTTCAGAACTGGCCCAATCCATGAACTCTGATCTCCTGGTGGATAATCCTGATGTATCAAATCTTTTTTCGACTTTAGCACCAAAACTGTCAACTGACCATCCGGTCAACTTGTCATCGCTATCTATGCATTCTGGGGAGAAGGCGGTATTCAACATGCCGTTGGCTGGAATTCGATCAGGTTTTCAAGAGGCTGTGAACACATCTATGATGTACAGACACTCCCGGGAAAGACTCAAGACATTCCGGAGAGATTCAGGTATGTCTCCTGATAGATACGCCAAGTATTCCCAGTAACATGACACATGCAGAGACGAACAACATCACAGATTAGGTGTGTCGCTCTGAGTTTTAATTCCAGAAGCACATGAAAGCATGAACTCATACAACAGCCAATCACAACAGAGGGACATTCTGCTATCCAATGGGGATTCAGTATTATTGTCCTTTTGCCCATCAATCAAGAGTTTACAGTACGCCTCACTTACCCAATATCACCTACTTGTTGTAGCTCATGTGTTAAGATTTTGTAGAAATTGACATAAATCACTATTATGAACCGCACACTTAATACCAAAGATGTTAAAAGACATATTTACAACGTAGACTTCATTATTACTTAATATTACTTTATTATTTTTGTTATTTGCGCTGAGAGAGTTAATTATTCCTGAAAAGCAGAACGCCTGGGATGTAATGGATTTGTGTGTGTCTCTGCCTCAGAAAATACCTTGTGTTAACGCGATAACTGTTCAACGGATGGATTAGTCCCATTCGGTGTGTTAATGCCCTAGGATAGGTTCATAAACTGACTAGCTTTTGGAGGTCGACACTTACAAGATACTTACAAGTTGCTTTGTTTTCAGGGACCATTACATAGGCCTAGGTTATAACTGTTTTGAAGCGATAACTGCCAATTGTCACGATGCCAAAATTATAGAATGTGTATCATCTGATCTAATGTTGTTGAAAAGCAAGTGTTTACCTTGAAACATGTTGAACAGGTACAAAGGCGCATGCACAGGTAGCTTCAAAGCTTGTCTTCAGCAGCAGGTGTGAGGTGCTGAGACACGCTCCAGTGGCTGTGCAGGAAGCAGCTGCTGCTGGGTCGAACTGCACATCACATGCACAGTACACCACACGGACATGCATGCATGCATGCACGCACACACACACACACACACACACACACAAACATGCACGCACACAGACATAAACGCACACACAAACACGCGCACACACGCAAGCATGCATGCATTCACGCACACACACACACACACACAAACATGCACGCACACACGCAAGCATGCATGCATTCACGCACAGACATGCACACACATGCACAGAAACACGCATACTCGCACCAAACAAACACACATCCACCGTTCCACGCACAGAAACACACATGCTTACACACGCACACATACACACATCACACACATGCACATCAACCTACAAAAACAGGCATGCATGCATGCATATACACACACACGCGCATACAACACACCAAACAGACATCACTCAGTGTTCCACAGACGGCCAAACATCAATAGACATAACAATGTAAAAAAATTAATCACAACGACAATTTTACCTAAAACATAGAGATCCTAGAGATTCTCTACAATTGTGTTAATATTTAATTTGTGCATGTACACACACACAAACACACACACACACAAACATGCATTCATTCACGCGCACACAGACATACAGGAACACATGCATACTCGCACCAAACACACATCCACACACAAACATACACATGCATACACAGACAAAAACACACACACATGCACATCCAA
>OMKY01213490.1:0-19076 GCA_900302395.1 Bregmaceros cantori | reverse complement strand
GTGAAAAAAAAACTTTTTACTGAGATGTCAGTAAAAAGTACTTTAGTGACACCCGTTGGGAACTGTTGGCACATATGCTGACGCTGACTCTCTCTCTCTCTCTCTCTCTCTCTCTCTCTCTCTCTCTCTCTCTCTCTCTCTCTCTCAGATTGATCCAGCTGCCTTTTATTTCATTTTTTTCTGTCTCTTTAACTCTTTCACTTTCTGTATCTCTCTCCAACTGTCTTTCTGTCTTCCTCTCTCATGTGGTACCACGCAAGGCAGGACTTTTAACCTGCATGACCAAAACAGTGGTGATAATGTTCTAATTCTCTGTAATCAATTCCATAAAGCTCATGGAGGAATTGATATTATGGACCTATTAAGAGTCTGAAGTATCGGTCCATAGTACACATATGTGCCATGGCTACACACACACACACACACACACCCCAGATGTCTTTTTAGCGTTATTCACAGATGCTCCCCCTCCCTGTGTAGTATAGGGTGTGGGGGTATCAGTGTTGTAGGCCAGGGATGTTCAGTGGATTGTGAAATTGAAAGCCAGCCTTGGTCATTAGACAAACAGCCCCAGTTGACTGTACAACCCAGCACAACTCACACTGGTGACGAGGAAGGGCTCTGCTCAGAGTGTGTGTGGAATATTTGAATTGTTTTGAAATATGCATTTGATTTTTCATCTCAATCATCATCATTTTTCTCTGTCGCTGCTTGTAACAGAATGTGCACCAACATGGGCCATTCTTTTGCAGAGGTGCTGATCCGTTGTTCTGTTTAGGTCGAGTCCCGGCCTTACGCTAAAAACTTAGACCTTACACTAATGCTTTTTTCCGGCGTCAGCGCCGTTTCTCCATCTTTATTGGATAGGATTAGTCGGAAACTGGGTTGAAGAGATCGGGGGTAGACATTGCAGACAAGTCGACGAGCGCAGTCGAACTCGCGACACTGCGGACGCTGCGGTAGACGCAGCGCCACTAACATGAATGGGGTCGCGTTAGGTGCGGTGTCCATAACCATTCGGCCAACGCGGACCCCACCTTACACCTCAAAAGGATACTGGGTGAAAAGCCACTTAAGGTTGAGTAAATCATTTTAAAAGTAGCATTCCTGTGTGCCGCAGTAGCTAAGTCTGCTAAGACAAAAATCATACATATACCATAATGGTGCGGGGAGTTGTTGTTCGCTTCCCCCCACCATTGTTTACCCCATGTCTCCTTCCCCTTCTTCGCCCCTTCCCAACAAACCCTAAATAAAAATGCTGCTGCCTCTGTGGCGCAGTTGGTTAGACCGCTGGATCCAGCCCCATTCATCGACTCGTGCATGTGGCTTAGTACAGAGCACTTCCCCCCCATATACTGCAGGTCCACACATCCCTACTCTCTCATCTCTCATTCACACTAACACAAAATGATAAAATGGCGTTTATACCGAAAAAATAACTGAATAAAGAAATCCTGAGGAATGGGCGTGTCGTCGGTGGAGTGGTTATGGACACCGCATCTAACGTGCCCCCATTCATGTTAATGGCACGGTGTTTGCCGTAGCCTCCACAGGTGCTGTGAGTTCCCCTCCTTCGTCGGCTTGTCTGCGATGTCCACCCCTGATCTCTTCAACCCAGTTTCCGACTAATCCTATTCAATAAGTTGAAAAACGGCGCTGACGCTGGAAAAAATAACTGAAAATGGCCCAAAAGGGGTGCAAAAAAGCTATTAAAAAAAGTAATCTTCCCATCTTCCCGTGCGTTATCGTGGGTGCGTGTACATATCTGCGTATGCATGCTCACATTTGTCGCATGGATGTAGTCGGTCATTATTTTGATGCTCGGTGTGTATCAGCCCGTGTGTGTTTGTGGTGATGGGTGGCTTCCAGCATGTTATGGACATTCGTCGCTGGTCTGATAGCATAAACGGTCGACATGTCGTCTGGTTAAATGTTCCATTTGAATCCATTACCTCCCGAGCACCCGTCGGCGGCCACGCTGTCGGCGCGAGGCTCCAAATGAATATGGACCGGAGACACATAGCGTAGCTTAGCGACAATGTTTGATGGCTCGTATTACGGTGCCGCGCTGCGCAGAGCATGTGGGCTTTGTCACGCCTGGAAAAGCAAGGAATGTTGCTCCTCACAGAGAACACACGTTGAAAAAGGAACATAATAGAATCATTTTGTTGTCCACCGAACGTAATGGTTTCTACACTTTACCCCCTCCCTTGCCATTCGCCGGGGAGCTGCTGGGAGGAATGTGTCTGCGTTGCGATGTTGTGGTGGACGTGGTTTAGACATTGAAGCCATTATCCTACTCCTAGTATACTAACACAGTGACACCAGAGCTTAAATTTAAACATCACAACCTGTTGATCTTAGCACTTGTTCAGTCCTTGTCACGGAAGAGATGCAAAATGATCTACACAATGTGGCGAATCTTGAAAAAAAGGGTTGTGTTTTCAAAGTTCAGTGAAAAACTCATACTATGTTACCATGAATTTTACAGTAGAAGGATCACAGCCAAAATGCAACTCAAATGAAATGAAAAACGCAAAAGTTCCCAATGAGTCCTTTTAGCACATAAGGACTAGTAATGTCATAAAAATTCACAAAACACAAAGCTTGCCTTACAAGATCCTGCAAGGTGCCCCCATTCAAGTGCAATACACCCACATTCATGTTAATGGCGCTGTGTCTATTGCAGCGTCCGCGGTGCCACGAGTTCTCCTCTCTTCACCAGCCCCAATCTCTTGAACCCAGTTTCTGACTAATCCTAGCTAACAAAGATTAAAAAAAAACAGTGCTGAGGCCACAAAAAAAAATAATCTGCCTTTCTGGTCGCTTTACAGATTACACAAGCAACGTGACTGGTTTCCTTTCTGTACCAAAATTGAATCAAATCTCTGATCTGTTGACTGAAGGTGAAATGGTCATTGTGCACCTGCTAAATCACCTGCACACACCTACACGCACGCATACACACATGACACATACCGAAACACAATCTCTTTGTTGTCATTGTGCGCCAGACAAGCTAGCCGTGCTTCATGCCTCCCACTGCTGTCGGAGCGAGGAGGATGTGCGGCGTGACAAAGACATGGCAGACGCGCAGGAAGTGACAACCATCTGTTTCCGTTGTCCTGCTCAAGGACAGTCGTGTTACACAGACGTCAGGGTCGTCCCTGAGCAGCTTGATGGAAAATGTTTAATTATTTTACAGTAGCGGCCTCCGCGTTAGGCCACACCCTAGCGCCCTACTAGTTCAGAGGGGGAAAAACTGTACGGCAAAACCAACAAGAACGGGGATATTTCAATGAAGGTTTATAAACATAATAGTAAAAAAGGTAAAGAAGATTAGCCTGGCGAGCCAGAACCAACATATCGTCCACACATCGCACACGATTGGAACGCTCATTGGGTCTGGTAAAACCAGGGTCAAAAAAAGTGTCAATCAAATCGTGCTATCCATTCAAAGCACAGTAGGTGAGACAAGCGGTGTGGAGGCGTGACAGCCGAACTCCGCCCATGTCTTGCGTCGTCCATACCAAACTCCACCCACGTCTCGATTTGAATCATTTGATTGGTCAGCCTGTATAAGGGCGACATCTGCCTGATCTGTCCTGACCCAATCTTGTCCAAACCCCCATCTAGCGGCACACGATGCGTGGACGATTCATTGGTTCTGGCTTGCCAATCTAAAAAAAGGTACTTTGTTTAGTGACACATACATGTACAGTGAAATTCTTCCTCTGCATTTAACCCATCCCTGAGTGGGCAGCCACGGTGCAGCGCTCAGGGGCCAACTTCAGTTTCTGAGCCAGGGCCTTGGCCAGTTGCGCTGGAGCATGTTAACTAGAACATGCTTTTCAAAGAAATAATAATAATAAAATAATAAAAGATACAGAAACAGTAGTGCCCAGAAAACCAAACGGGGAGGGGGACACAGAAAGGAACTGGGCGGGCTGGGATTCGAACCCAGGAACCTCTTCCTGTTGCGAACCACTGCACCACTGTGGTGCATTAAAGAGCTCAGGCCGGAGAATCCATATTTTTACATAGACGTAACATACTTCTATATTCATTGGTTCAAATAAGTCAGAATGTATTAAAAATACGAATGCACAGACAACCTGCTTATAGAAGCTATGCAGATCTCCCTGCAGCACGTAAAAAAGGTAGTCTGCCGCAGTTCAGATTGGAGGCTGCAGGCTATTTGCTCTGTGGCTTTTTTATGACGCAGTGGGCTTTAAGCTAGGCCAAGCTCCGTTAAACACAGCCACACAGTGGATGCACACACAAAACAGACACACACATACACACACACACACTAATCAAACAGTATTGAACAGTGAACTCAGCCCTGTGTCTGGCCCGTTCAAGGCTCACGGCACATTATAGGGCAATCAAATACGACCAATACAAAATATACTTTATATTTGGAAACAATAGTAAATGTCCTTTGTGTGTGCGTGTGTGTGCATTTATGCATTCATGCTTCAGTAACAATCAATATCCCTTCGTAATATAATAGACTCACTGTGGGGGATGTATTTGTTTAGTGTTTAGTTTCGTAACTTCCCGATTGTATGTGGGCGTGAGGGTGTCTGTGCGCGCGTGTGTGCATGTCTGTGTGTGTCGGATTGTGGGTCTGTATATGCATGTGTTTTTTGTGTATTCTACGGTGGGGCCAAGAATAGAAATACATCAATTTATTTGTTGTCGTTTTTTTCATTTGTTTGCTCTAGAGGAGAGTAGGTCTTTGTTAACAGTGATTAGTTTAAACACATATTTGGACCATGGTTTTGTTTTTACAATGGACACAATAGAAAAGACCCAATGTCTGGGTATTTGTGTGTAAACGATAAGGAGCGCAGCACACATACAAAATATTGTTGCCAAATGCAGACTCCCATTTGGCATCCACGGTCAGTCTGAGCATGCTTGCCTGTTGGTTTTTGATATCGCTCAATGTTTTTATTGTTTAGTTCTTGTTATTATACACTTGTGCACCTTTTTTTAGCCATGGACAATGTACCATCTCTAATCTTCTTCTTCTTCTTCAACCGGGTTCGGGTCATCAGCTTGATCTAAAGCTTCTTGAGAAGCAGTAGTCTCAGGCTACTTCTTCTAGTGCCTCTGATGGGATGCCAAGGCTCTGCCAGGCCAGCTGAGAGACATCTCTCCAGCGATCTGTGTTCTGAACCCCTTCCCGGATAGGCGTCCAGGAGGCATGACAATAGATATCCAAGCCACCTCAGCCGGCTCCTCTCAACGCTAAAGGACAGCGACTCCTAGGGAAAGACCAGGTCCAAGTCAAACCACCTCCCCTGAAATACATCTCCAGAACTGTGAGGTGGTAATCTGGTGCATGGTGGTACTACAATCTGGTGCTGCCTCCTGTCCTAACCACTCCTATATCGTACAAGGACCAAGCGGGCCTTCTTCTTGTGTGTTCCACCAGACTCCAAGCACTAGACATTCTATTCAGTAGAGGTGGATTTTTGGAATAGCGCTATTGGAGGCCTAGCCCAGGGTTTGTGGACTTCTTCCTCAGGGAAGGCACAATATATTGTTATTATTAATGTTATTAGTAGTATTATTTTGTGTTGTATTTCTGCATAAATGTGTCTTTTTTTGGGCGCGGCGCGGTGGCAGAGTGGTTAAAAATGTTGCACCATCACACCTCACAAACCATAGTGCCCTTAGAGCCATGGTTTCCATTCCCTGTGTGAGCGAATGCCTATACCCAGTTTCCTCCTAGTCCTATCAATAAAAACGGCACTTGGACCAGAAAAATAATAACTTTTAAAAAAAAGTGTCATTCATTCAGTTCAAGTCAGTTCATTTTCCTTCTGAACCACCAAGTGTTACACTCCCCTTGGGGGTGAGTCTCTGTTTGAGCTCGGCTTAAATGGAATATAGTGACCCTGGTTGGCATGACAACAAAAGAGCGTTGTGTTGTTATTACTGTGTGTACAAACCTCCGAACCAACAGGATAGTAGTTAGAGAGAGTGTGTTGATACCAAAACTAGTTTATATTTATATACTAGTTTTTTATCGATACAAGCGTGTCTGCTCTGTGTGTTTGTGTCTACTTGTGTGTGGGCACATGGGTGTTGTGTGTGTGCTTGTGTGTGTGTGTTTTGTGTTTTTTGTGAGTATTCTTGTGCGCGGTTAATGTATTTGTCTGTGTATATGGAGAGTGTGTGTGTGTGTGTCAGTTTGTGTTTACTGTATTGTGGAAAATGAAAGCGAAAGTGATGAGTTCATCTCATAGTGCAGCCCATACATAAAAATATGTTTTTTCATTCAGCCAGTATTGTCAGAGTGAATATTCGCTTTTGGTTTGCCCTCAAGGGTCAAATCTCCCAAGGGGAAAGTTATGTTGGCAATTTCACTTTTGGCTGCATGGGATGGCTTCTGAAAAGTGTGGAGCACAACCTAATGTGGGACACCTAAGCTCCAGTGGCTCTGGCTCCTTCCTAAACTAATGAATGTCAGTAAAACTATGATAAAAGCAAATTATGGTCATGCGTCATTAAGTTCAACTCTCATTAAGTTCAACTGTTCAACACTGGATTTCCAAACCACTGCTACTAATATTAACGGTAATAACATCATCATCATCAGGCCTATTGCTCAGCGATGTAGGTCTCGCCGTGCGTGGAGCCAATCAGTTTCACCAGTCTTCTCCATTTGGGACGGTCCTGTGTTAGGGCCTCTGCTTCCTCCAGCGACAGGCCCATTTGCTGTATGTCCCTGGTGACAATGTCCATCCAGCGGGTGCGGGGGGCACCACGGGGGCGTTTCCAGCCGGCAGATTTGGGGTCAAAGTGGAGGATGGCATGTGTGGGGTGTTCAGGTGGGAGTCCTTTCACGTGGCCGTACCAGCGCAGACAGCGCTGGGCCGCCAGCCGGGGGCTGTTAGGTGTGTTCCCGGAGTGTGGTGTTAGGCACTTGGTCTTGCCATTTTATATCCTCTATTGTGCGCAGTGCTCTGCTATCGAAGCCATCGAGTCTTTCTGCCATGGACTTACTGTAATAATAATAACAGTATATATACGAAAACAGCAGAACATCATCAAAGCTTCAAACATCAGCGTAATGGACATAGCACTGTCATTGTTTGATAATGGATAATCAGCAAAGATCACGGTAGACTCTCTACTCCCTGTTTTTATTGTTCTACATGCTATTGTTACTCTTCTAGATTCCTAACCATGTCTATGTCACCGCAGAGTATACTGTGTCCAATCTAAATTCCATGTGTGTGTAATACGGTGTATGTGCAACATGATAAATAAAGTTGATTCTGATAGTTGTTAGCACAACTTTTAAGTTCAAATAAAAATTGAAATCAACTCATGTCATTTGGAATGTGTGAAGGAGCGGTGTAAGGGGGGAGAAGAGGACACCAGGACTTGTTGTGTTGCTGACCGGGCGTTTATCTCCAGACTCCAGTCGGCTTTCTTGTAATTGCACAGCTGGCCTGAGAGCAGCGTCCTAACGATCGCGGGCAACGCGACAGCAGGCTTTGCAATGCAAATCGCTTTTTGATTTTTTTTTTTGGTTTTACTTGTTTTCATTCATATTACCACTATAAACACTGAAATTGAACGTGTTTTTCATATTTCATTTCAGAATGTCGTGCCTGTCGGATGTGTGGCATGAAATATCAAGATGTTCTGCAGGGTTCCTTGTTTACGTTCTCTGACTCACGCTTGGCACCACGTCAACGTGCTGTCCTGTCTTGACCTGGACTTGGCTTGTGTGTGTGTCCTCAGTAGAGTGCATAGTCCACAATTTACTCTTTCACAGCATGCAGAGCATGAGCGCATATTATTATATTCAGTGATGTCAGTTAGAGTGGATTGCCCTAATGTGGGACACATTAGGCCCCTCCCTTAACTAATGAATGCCAGTGAAACTATTGTAAAAGCAATACGTATATAAAAGGTAATATGTATAACATTAAGTATAACTGTTCTGTCATCTGACTGCCCCACACTGACAGTCCACCCTACTAAGTTATATTTGTCCGAATAGCCCTGGTATCTATGAATGATGGGATATAATAAACGTCTTTGCTCACAACTTCAGAAAGTTATTCATATACTTTCTCTCTCTGTCCCACTACCTGAATGGTTGGATATTTGTCTAATCAGCGAGTGACCGCAGCATACTAAACACCTCGCTGGACCCGAGAAGCAACCTGCAACACATTCAAATTGCGGTTTGAATACGCCCTAAGATACTTTGATTTTACCCTCATTTCCAGTATTTTTTTCAGTAATTACTATAATAATTAAAGTTAAAAAAAAGTTATATTTTTTTCCAAAGCAGTAAATTAAAGTTACTTACAGAACAGTTACTTTGTTTCATAATATTCTTCATTTACTGAATGTTTAATGCTGAAAGGATTGATTGTTTCATGGATTGTATTGCATTTTTGGTGCATATATTTACAAAACTAAAACAAGTTGTGCACTAAAACTAGTTGTCTTACAAAGGTGGGTTGGCACTTTTTTTTTCAACACTGATTATATTCAGAGTTGGGACGATTACTTTTTAAAAGCAATCCTCCCACAATGAGTTACAAGTTACTCATGAAAATTGCAATCATTGCAATCCCATTACTAGATTTTAAACTTGCCATCTGTGGGTGTGAGTAAGGCGGAGCTGGGCTCAAAGTATTCTAAACTGCTGTGGTATTGTCCTGAATGTGTGTCAGTGTGAGGAACGTGGGTATATAAACCTAATAGAGGGTGACCGCTCTGGCTAGGGCCGCATGCTGTCACCGCACGCAGACCATGTGAGCGTGTGTCTAAACAGAGAGAGAGACGGGGAGACGCAGGAAAGGAGAGAGAAGGACTGACAAAGGGAGAGATACAGCGACAGAGAAAAATAAATTGAATGAGAGAGAAAGAGAGGAAAGAGAAGAGGAGAGAGTGGAAGGGGGGGGAGCGATAGAGAGCAAATGTGAAGAGAGAAGGACAGAGGGAGATGGAGAAGTAAAGTGAAGGCAGAGAGAGTGATAGAGAGAGAGAGTGGGAGAAGAGGAGAGGGAGAGAGAGGCAATGTGAAGAGAGGGAGAGAGAGAGAGTGGGAGAGAGGATGAGGAAGGGAGAGAGAGGGAGAGCTTGAGAGAGAGAGAGAAGAGAGAGAGAGAGAGAGAGGGTGAGAGAGAGAGAGAGAGACTGTGTCAGCATATTGATGTCAAAAGCCTCACAGTAAACGGGTGTTGAGAAGTGGATTTGGCAGTAGGGGGTACGACACTGCAGGTGGGTGTGGGGTTATGTGAGATGACACACCCCGCCGCACACTGGCACACACACATACACACACCGACTCACACACACACACACACACACACGTGTCCTGTCCTATCTGGGCGTGCTGCTAAAGCCAGCCTAATTACCCTCAATGTGTAATGGGATGCGGCCCAAGGCTGAACGCCGCATCATTATGTGGCGAGTAATGTTGCCAAACACAGACACCTACATGCACACAAACATCAGCACACAAATGCACAAATAAAAATGAACACACACACACAAACACAGGTGTAAAACACAAATATATGCATATCACTTGCTGCATGCTGAGATGAGAAGTAAAAACAGAAAATCAAAACTGAATCAAACAAGTTTTTTTTCCTTACAAGTGCTGTCTGCTACTTGCCCTTGAAAGAAACACATTCACAAAAACATACACGCTTAGAGCCACACATGCACACTCAGACGCACACATACACAAACACACATACACAAACACACATACACAAACACACACACACACACAAGCTTAAACATGTCACTGTCAAAAAGGCCAAGGTGACCAGAGAACAGATGTGTGTGTGTGTGTGTGTGTGTGTACTGAAGATATGGGTATATGATGAAAGAGGCCGACTGTTGTGTTCCAAACATGTCAGGGACTGCATCCGTCCATCACTGTGGCTATAAACCTTTCTTGGGTCGCCATGGCAACGTCTGTCCTCTCCTCCTGACAGCAGACTGTAACAGGCCCCCGGTCCTCCTAACCCATCACTCCATCTCTCTTTTCACTGTCTCTCTCTTAATTTTTCTTCATTATCTATCTTATTGGTGTCTCGCAGAGATGGCATACCGCCCGCACACAACCTTGAATGCGAATTTTGATTGCGTGGACAACGCAATCAAAACATTCCAAAACCAAATGACAAAGTGTCAAAACCCAAAGCAGTTCTTGTGCTCGGATGTCGTTGCACAAAAAAGGAATACTGCTATTAATGCTGAAAATGTGCTGTGGTGTTTCAACTTGTTTTTTGTGTACTTTGTTGCATCTGACAATTTGTCTTACCCAACTCCTCTTTCAAACAGGAATCTAATGTCTATCCACTGCATAACCATCCAGGAATTGTGTAAAGCAGATAATGTCATATTCATTATGATGATAATAATAATGGGATAATGGCGGGCTCCCAAAGGAAGACTTTTATCTTTCAGCATAGGCATACTTCGGTAATTGGTTGGGCATACAATGAACGCACACACATACACATACACACACACACACACACAGACACACACTCACACACACACACCTGTATTTGCCATTCGCACATCAGCTCTCGTACATCAAATCAATATCTTGCACGGTTACCAAACATAACTATCAAAACATCCACTCCCCACTCCACACCGCTCAACTTTAATTTCCCCGGAGAATAGGAAGGGTGAGGATGTTTACTATGCTGTGACTGACATGGTACTTGTTCATGTTTTCATACCTAATCGACCTTGTTCCCTTTGGCGTGTTCCACCTAAAAAACTCATTTCAATCCATTCAGTTTCTCACTTTTTTCTTTTCTCTGTTTAAAAGCACACAAAGCTGAAAGCAATCAGAAAGTGCAGCCAGTCTGGAAGGAAGTATAATATAAAACTAATAATGTAATACAGCAGTCTCCAAGCTCCAAGAATGTAGAAAATTGAAATCATGAACTAGAGATCACTTTATATTGTGAGTTGTTGTGTTAAGATATCATTTGTGGAGAATTTTTGATGGATTTTTAAACATCGGTGCATATTTTCAGTATAAAAAGGGTTGGCGTAATCATAAATTGTGATCAGAGAGTCATGTTATGTGTTCAACTCATAATATATTTTGAGTTCATCCGGAATTAAATAAATGAAGAACAAACAAAAACACATTTCTTTATTTGCTATATGATTTTATGGAGATCATTTTTTTATTCAATATAGGATTACTTCAATATAGGAAGCTTCAATAAAAAAGTAACTAATAAGTACATCTGTTCAAAACGTTCTTTCAAGCTATATTACGAGTTGAACACCTACACCTAAAATATTGATCTCAAAAGTAATCCAAATGTAACCCCTCCCAACCCTGTTATTACAATGTCATTGTTGTATAATACAGCAATAGCATTGAAAAAAAATCAGCCGTTCAACAGATCAGACACCCAACAATTCAATTAAAACAACTAATTTTTGCTAATAGAAACAAGCTAATAGAAACAAGCCGACAAAACACTCCATCCGATGCTAAAATGCACGTCTGTAGTGTTCTAACCGCTAGCCAGGTGTAGCATCCTGGGATGCATTTCACAGTAGGGTTGCGCCTGTATGGCCTGCGAGCCATTCCACTTAACGGCGTCGTCGGCCCCTCGCTCACCCCCCGGGGAGCCGTTAGCCGTTATCGTCGGGCACTCCAAACGAGCAACGTGTTGCATCGCCTTGTGATGTGTTCCTGCCGCGATGCCGTCACCGGCTGGCGTGCCGTCGGCACGCTCGTTGGCTGTTAAGAGGGAGCCAAGTGTCGTTAATTGTCTCAATGCTTCCATCAAACTTGTCTGATGCTCTTTGCTTTTTTCCTCTTCTGACTTATTTGCCCCAGCAGTTGCAGTCTGTGTGAGTGTGTGTGCGTGACAGTTTTGCAAAGTAACTACAGTATAGTAACTATACTTACATGAGCACTTGGGTACTGATACTTGAGTACTGTTTGGAAATATATGGCCTGTGAACTACTAGCAATGTTGTATTGTATACATTAGTACATACTGTGCATGTCTGCTCCTTTTTGACTCTGTGTTGTTTATAACCTTTCATCTCATGTTATTTATTTATTTCATCAGGACAGTGTGACTTCTATCAAAACATACACATGTATATCAAAATGTGCCAGATTGTAGCCCAGGGGCTAGTTTCCATCTGTAGTCCATTGTAGGCTATGTGCCTATTTGTTGCTGCATTTGCCGATGTGTTCTGCATTTTTTTATACATCATCTGAACAGATCATTGAACATTAAACATTTATTTGGATATTATTTTGCAAGCTAGGAGATACCTGGTCATATTGATTCCCTATTGGGATTGAATATAGAGTAATTCTGACTGATATGGCTGCATGGGACTGCCCCATACGTTCCTGTTACAGCCGATACAGCCAATCCCAATGTCTCATATATTAATTTTAATGAACATCATGTTTTCAACATCGTTTTAATACCATTTGGACAATACAGCCTCCTTTATTTCCTCTTGTTGCACCACGCCTTCCCTGAGGGGTGCCAGAGTTGCATTTTTCACTTTGAAAATCTTTGGTTTACATGAATCTGTGCAGATGTGCATACATTATTCTGCGAATCACGCAAAGCACTATCAAAGCCTTTATCTTTTAGAAGCCACTGCTATTCATATGCTCCAAAACTGTTTCATGATCGTCAGAAGAGCAGGAAACATTTGATCATAGTTGGGGAGGGTGTGTTCGCTATATCGCCATTCAGTTATCTTGGATATCATTCAAGTGATCTTAGATCTTGTTTCCCCCAATGCTGCATCATCCCGTCCTATTAGTCCAGATGTCAAACTTGCGTCGGCTTAAAAACCATGTGATGACGTCTGGACCAATGGGGAGCCCAATTAACTCTGACGCTCCAACTTACATAATAAGGCTCTCTTTTAACATCTTGAAGTTTGAAGACTCTGTCTGATGCTGGTCATGCTAATTCTGATGATGTGCCTCTTCATGTGTGAGTGTAGGTGTGTGTGTGTGTGTGTGTCTGTGTGCGTGTGTGTACATGCATGTATGCGTATGTGTGTGAATTTGTGGGTGTGTCTTTGTGCGAATGTGTGTGCGCATATGTGTGTTTGTATGTGTGTACCTGGGCTTGTATGTGTGTGTGTGACTGATCCTGTGGCTTTGTCTGTGTGTGTGGGTCTATATCTCTGTGTGCATGTGTGTGCCTCTGTGCATGTTTGTATGTGTGTGCCTGTGTGTGTGTCTATGTCTCTCTATGATTGTGTGTATGTGCACATATGTGTGGATGTATGTGTGTCTCGTTATGTGTCTGTATGTGTGCCTCTATGGATATCTCTGCGTCTGTCTGTATGTCAGTCTCTGTTTGTGTTAGTCTGTGTATCACTATGTGTACCTGTATTTGTCTGTCTGTGTGTCTCTGCGTTTGTTTGTACATGTACCTGCATGTATGCCTGTGTGGGTGTGTCTGTATGCGCATCTCTATGTGTCTCTGTGTTGGTCAATATGTGTATCTGTATGTATGTCTGTGTTTGTATGTGTGCCTGTATCTCTGTATGTGTTTCTCTGTATGTGTATCTGTATGTCTGTCTGTGTTTGTCTGTGTGCCTGTGTGGGTGTGTCTGTATGTGCATATCTATGTGTCTCTGTGTTGGTCAATATGTGTATCTGTATGTATGTTTGTGTTTGTATCTGTGCCTGTGTCTCTGTATGTGTATCTGTATGTATGCCTGTGTATGTCTGTGTGCCTGTGTCTCTGTATGTGTTTCTCTGTATGTATGCCTGTGTTTGTCTGTGTGCCTATGTCTCTGTATGTCTTTCTCTGTATGTGTATCTGTATGTATGCATGTGTTTGTCCATGTGCCTGTGGTGTGTCTGTATGTGAGGAGAGCCTCCTATGACTCTGGCATCATGGCGCGATGATGTTGGACAATGTTTGTTGTCAGCGCTGACAGCCATGTCGGCCGTTCGGTTTGATGTCTGACAGCAGCGCGAGCCGAGGGGGGCGCGAGGACGTCTGCGTAGTGTTTATTCTCATCTTTGTTTTATTTTGATGTGAAACGGTTCCCCCGACAAAGCCACTCATCGTGTTTTCCGAAGCTCTGTGAGGAACAGATTGTAGCGCTAACATGAGTCATTCACCAGCACACATCTTTGGGTCTGCCTTTTTAACAACTCTGCAGCGATACTCCTGATATTTTAAGCCTTGCTGTTAGTAGTTGGTAAAAGTAATGCTTTTAGATGAGACTCAGGGGACAGGTTGGCAGCAGGGGAAGCCAAAATCATGAAAGTGACATAACATCAAAACCTATTCTCATGTTAGTCAACAATCATCATATTTCACTATTGCCACTTGTAGCAGAATGTGCACCAAAATGGGCGGTCCCAGTGTTATTCTGTTTAAGGTCTATAGGCTGAGTCTTGACCATTCATAGATGTCCATTCGTTCCTGATGACTATGTATGGTGCAGCAGAATCAAAACATGTTTTGCTTGTCTTCGTTGAATCTGTTTAATCTTTAAGATGCAGTGGTTTGATCATTAACTCATTCAGTGCCAAGGACACATTATCACATTTTTTTCCGAATAGTGTTGCATAGTGTCAAAGACGCATTATTCTGCCATTTATTGTCTCCAATAAGAAATGAATGCGGGTGCAGTATCGCTTCTGTCCACCAGACAGTGCTATACGTCGCTTTTCTCTTACTCGGCCCGAGAGGCGGCATGTAGCGACTATAACTAAAGAATGGAAACGGAAACAAACAACTTTTTTTCTGATGATAAAGAAAAGTTTGCTAGTCTCTTCACCTCATTTGTTCTCCTCTGTTGCCTTTTTTCATGGTTGAAAAGTGAGAAGCGAAAAAAATATTTTAATTCAGGATTTTATATTATATACATGTATCAGAAAAGGTAAATCTGACTTAATGCAGGCATTCACTTCCTGTGGCTCTCTCCCTTGCAGGCATCCCTCACGAGGCAATGGCCACCTTCAAAGGCAACGAGTTCTTCTGCTACGACCTGTCGATGACGCCCATCCAGAGCAGCACGGACGAGATCACGCTCTCCTTCCGCACGCTCCAGCGCAACGGCCTCATGCTCCACACGGGGAAGTCCGCCGACTACGTCAACCTCTCGCTCAAGAGCGGCGCCGTCTGGCTCGTCATCAATCTGGGCTCGGGGGCTTTCGAGGCCCTGGTGGAGCCCGTCAACGGAAAGTTCAACGACAACGGCTGGCATGACGTGCGTGTCACCCGAAACTTGCGGCAGGTATGGCTCATCTGTTCATATATCCGGATGAATGCAAGTATTAGAATATCATAAAACATTAGTTTGAATTGTTGGCTTCACGTGGTTCCCACATGATACTAAATAACTACCTGTTTGTGTGTCAAGCATGCGATAAAGACTTTCCTCCATCGCAATAATTCAAACCATTGCAATGATCTTGACCGGCATTTCTGGAAATTACATCTGAACCAAAAATATGATGGTTGCTATTGTGATGGGCATTACAAAATGCACGTTGTATATTGCTGAAGTAAAGGATGCCATAACCAGAGCTCTCTGTGCCCCAATGGAGCCATTGTATGCCACACACATACACACACACGCACACATACACAACACACTTTTTTTGCAGTTTTTCCTGTATTATTCCATGAGTATTTCATACTTCCTTTTTTTATTAGCTATAGCAGCATTAATAACGGGGGCTAAAATAGGACAGCATACATCTGGACTGAAACATGACATGTCAGGGGATATACAGGACATACAGTACAGTACATAGAGTAAAAGGTAAATTCCATCTTCGAATAAAATGATTTCATTAATTGGAATAACTGGTGGTGGGCAACATGCAATGGCACAGCCCCAACTTGTAACTAAAGTAACCATCTTTCACTCTGAAAAACGAAGGACACAACTCTAGTGGCACTCTATTCTACTTTTCGAGAGCACTTTTGTTCAGGAGCTGCACATTTGGGAGCAGAGGTACTCCTGCAACATCGAAGGGTGCTGGTCTGAATCAAATATTAGATTGCTAGAGTTAGTTTTCAAATTAGGCCGCTCTCATGCTTTTTATGTAGTGCACAAATTAAAACAAACCAAATTGAAAAAAGGGGCCTTGTACGGCCCTAAGAAAATTCAATGGTCCATTGGAAAACAGTCCGGTCTCAGACTATTTAGAATTTGGTTCACTTGCTGTTTTGACAAGTATCCAAAACACGCCTCCATGTCGAACACTCTTAATTATGAATTGCAGTGATGTAAAGTGCAAAGCCCCAATAAACGATCCATCCGCTTATTTTGTCAGGGTCCCTCCAATAAGCCTAATCCATAACCTAACCCCACAGCCTACCACATACACCTAACCTAAATCTAACCCTAAAAAAATAAGCAGATCATTTTTTGGGATTCAAACTTTACATCACAGCAAATAATCCACTAAAACAATCAGAACACCAGCTGATGAATTGCGGGGATGATCGGAATGGAAGTATTTTGGAGGAATGGGAATCCCCGTCAAAACTGTCCAATTGTTCAACTGCTCCAATCTTTGATTAAAACTGAATACTGAATGTTTTCTTGTTAAAGCGTGCTTAGAGTTGTAGATAGTCAAACTGAAACTCAAACTTTATTATTTGTATAGCACTTTTCATGCAGAGCAACACAAAGTGCTTTACAGAAACAGAACATCACCCACAGCCTCCCAACACAGGGAAACTATTGGAAAAGTCGGAAAACAATAGCTCTAAACATGCACCAACTCAATCATTTGCAATTTGTAACAATTTGTATCCAGATTTTAAGGCTACATGCCACTCACACGGCATGGAGTTCCTGGGGCACAGAGTTCTCCAGGCACCGTTTTTTTTTCCCCTTGCAGCGTCGCCACTCACAGCTGCTGGTGCCTGGTGTGTCTGGCCTGCTGACCCTGGTTGTGCTTGCGTTCCTCTAACCCTGGTTGTGTTCATCCGCAGGAAAGACAGAGAAAAAGTTGACAAATAGAGTCCATGCAGTACTCTTTTTTAAAATGTTTTTTTTAGCCTAGACCTGTCTAGGCTCCACACCGTTTTATAGGGTGTCCAAATACTCTATGTACCCTATGTAGTGTACTCAAAATATTCCCAAATGCACCACGGAAGGTAATGAACATTCATGTTGCGTTTGCACAATGTGAATAACTGCAACTATTTTCTTATATACAGGACATTTAATCAAGTCAACTACTAAGTCAATTATTACTAAACAATGAAACTGGAAAAAAATAAGAGTGTAAAAGCTTCATTACAGATGTATGTTACAGAATACAAAATGATGTAAATCAATGTTGCCGACTCTAGTGTCTGAAATCTCGGCCATTGCAGTTGAGTGGACACTATATAATGAGTGCACTATTTAGCGAGTAGGCGATAGGGAGTGATTTCAGACACAGCGTCTGTTTTTGTGTCAACTCATCAACAACATATTTCTTCTCGACCACATGTGTGCATTCACACACACCCCCATGCACATCTCTACCTTTCTTAAAAAAATCCCTGACAGTTACAAGTTACTCATTAAAAATTGTAACCCTTAACGTAATGTCATTCTAACCGCCTTGGTATGGAAAAATTGTAATTTTAAAAGTAAATGATTACATTCCATTCATTTCAGATTACTTTTAAATATGACTCTCAGAAAATTATGCCAGCCATCTGATGCATGCTAATGATTTTACATTTTTTCAATTTTAAAAGTGTGCTCTGTAAATGTCTGTGAAGTGGGTGTGGTTTCCCATTTGAGGGTCTCCAGGTCTAAAACTTCCCTGGCATGCTGAAATAGCAGACAAATAAATGCCAGTTATCCATGGAGTTGCCTCACAAAATATGTATGCGTGCATTCTTCTATATATCTCACTTTCATTTGTCACTCTCGATCCCTCTCTCTCACTCTCCCCGTCACTCTCCCTCATCTATGTGTTAACCTCTCCAAGTGTCGTTGTGAACCTGAAGCATCTTGCTAACCGTCCTGTCCCCCAGGCACACGCTTCTCTGTCTCTTTCTCGCAGGTTGAAGAGATGCTGAATAATTGATGTGCATTGTCTATCTCCCCAAACACCATCACGTCACACTCATCCCACCACCACAAATCACAACCAGAGCCGGACTAAGCCATTTATTTAGTCTCGCGTCTCACCTGGACCCCCATGTGGGTTAAAGCGCGACCAAGCAATGTTGCGCCTGCAGGCTTTGTGGTGTCTTGGGGACCCATGTATTTTATCACTGCAGATTCCACAAGTGGTGTCAGCAGTCAGCATAAACTGCGCCAAAGGGTATTGACTAGCTCCATAAACAGCAAGCCACTGAGTTACATTACCGGCAACACTTTGCTAGGATTTAAGTTGGTATGAAAGGTGCTGACGACATTCCTCCAAACTTGATCCCAGACGACTTGCTGGCCTGGCAAGGCAGACAAATATGGATGCTCGCCTAAGGAGTCCTCTGCTTTTGGTCTGGTACTCGCTGCAACAATCAGAGCTTAGTGCGATGGCAAGTGGTGGGTTGAATTCGGCACCGACAATGGATACCATCTCATTCAAACTTTGGATACCACTGGGCAATTCCGATTTAGTTTCAAAGAGGATGAGATGTGAGGAGCAGAGTTTAATTGATTATATTCAAGAGACATTATTTATGCTGGGCAGCGGTCAGCAACTAGCAGCTAAGTTGCTCCGCTCACCATTCAGACAACATTTAACATCCTGTAAATATTCACAACATTACACTAAGTCCCTGTGGTGGATGGAAATATATCCCGTGAATTAAAAGTAATTATCAATTTTGATAAGAGCATCACTTGCGGGTGGAACTTACACATTACTTCAGACCCACCGTTTAAACTCAACAGACAACCACACATCCTTCTCGTACGAAAATGTCCTTACTATTGACGAGTACGTCGTAGGGGAACACATTCATTTGTCTGGCTTGCCAGGCTAGCAACTTGCTAGCTACTCTACTTACTAGCAGCTTGCAGTAAGCAGGGCTAGCGCCAGGACGAAGTGGTTTCTG